>JAOEGS010022769.1:24398-36259 GCA_025447755.1 Corythornis vintsioides
ACTTAAAACCCATAGTGACACAATTTAGGAAAAAAAATATGAAAAATATTTAAGAAAAAATGTCTGTTGAGGTAAATGAATTCTTTGCATAGATTCATAACATTATTTTCTTATTCTTAATAGATATAACTACTTTTTTTCATAGTTAATACAGAAGACACCAATTGCATTATGAACTAGGCTAGGCTTTCTGTTCTCATGGCTTCACAGCATGGTTAGGAATTCATGGTTTAAACCTACATGATCGTATTAATCTTCTAACATAAATAACAGTAGACTTCTTTTCTGGCTCAGCTATTAGATTATTTAGTGCAACTGTTGGACAATCTCCCCTGAAAGTAAGCTCAGGGAATACAGTGATTATGTTGTGAATGCTTCAAATAACAGTAAGATGCTATATGCTCTGCTATATTTATATTCTGCTATAAATAAGAGAAAACGAATTCACATTCTTTTATAACTTCAAAATCACCTTCCCTTCCTTTCCAGGCACAAAGTATTCTCCCCACAATAGCAAGTCAAAACAATTAGGCTAAGACAAGGGAGATACTGTGTGTCACAAAACAAAGTAATTAAATTTAGGCAGTATTATCAATGATGCCCAGTTCCAACCGCTGAAGCTGCAGTTAGTAACCCCAGTCTGTCCCTCTATCAAAAAGCTATTTATTCTTCATTACTGGCTATCCCTGGGTTATAGGGATTCATTGTCATTGTAGAAACCTATAGGAGGAACAGTTAGTGCAATGATATTATGGAAATAGCCATTTCATAGCTCATGGGCAAAGCAGTATTGAGTCACAGCTTTCCAGCAGTTGTCAGCAATGCTGAAATCTTGTCTGTACTATCACCCTTGAGGATTCATTACATTTGTTTGTTTTATAGCAATGTAATAGAAAGGGAAATCATGTTACCACAGAAAAGACCCCCATTGTACATATCCCATCCATGCGATTCCTATAGAAGTCCATATGCAAGGTCTGCAAAACTGGGGACAAAGCATGATGTCCCTTGGGGGCACAGATTGACAAATTTAGATCAGAAACAGCCAGATCAATGAGGTTCCACTTTGGCCATAGACACGAGTATAGATATGGTTCCCTCTTGATCTATCTCAAAATGATAATTCTGCCTTCTGTCCAGAGCAGGGCAGCACATGTCTGAGAAAGTATAACTTCCTACTGAGACTTACAAAGGTTTTGTCTCACATGCCTTTAAATCTGAGGATGTGCAAAGTCAGAAGAGCTTAATACATGAAAGGCAATGAAAGTAAATGAATACTTAGATAGGTTGTGTCATTCTTGAAGAAACACGAATGAAATCAACACAATTCATTTTTTGTGCTTTCCTACCTAAGAACACATTGATTCATCCAAGAAATCAGTTTTTCTCCAGCAGAGTCTGAGTAGCTATTCAGATTCTGAAAATTTCTGCTCCTCCATTGAAAAATGCACAGATTTGTTAAATTTTAAGGTCCAGTCAATGCTTGGTGGTACTTGTCTATGTATTAAACATGTTCAAATCTCTGCTTGTTTGAAACCAGCCATATACAGTCTCAGCTCACATTTCTGCCTAGTTACTAGAAAAAAAAAATAGCTTGAAATGTCATTTATTTTAAGGCTAGGAAAGAAAGGTCTCAGTTTCAAAGTATTTCATGTGGTTAACTCAAATAGATAACCAAGTTTGTTGACTTGCATGAAAACAAAGCAAGTAATTTTTTTTTCTTGCTTTAAAAAGTAGCTCCTGGGCAGGGGTACATAATATTTCTTAAATATTTTGGTTCATTTAAATCAGGATGTTAAAATATCTAGGTATTGATTTTCTGTGACCGTTTTTGTGTAGTTATTTGCATTATAAAAGTTCCATTATTATAATATCAAGTCAGAAGCAGCTGATAAGATGTAAACACAATACAGTGCAATTTATTACTATGGAATATATTTTATAGAAAGATCAGCAGAACCTTTTACATGTAGCTACAAACTTCCAAACACAATTCTCAGTTGTGCCCAGTAGCACACAGTTAAGTAGAAGTACAAAAAGAAAGAAAAAGACCATTTGTGGTCTGTACAATGGACAGATATAGCACACTACAGTAGTCAGGAGAATGGCAAAGTGACAGCACTTTTCCCCAGTAATGAGAAAGGTGGGTTTGGAGTAAATAAGTTCTTGTGTGAGACCCTGATAGCCCTCAAAGAGCAGAGAGGCAAGAGATATTGGAAGTGTGTCAATGCAGAGAGATGCTGGAGATTGCTAGAGGATGCAGATGATGCTCTGTCAATGCAGAAACCTGACTTAAACATGTGACTGGCACAGACTATCACATGTGTGCCTAAAATGCATTTATTAAGTTGTAGCTATTAGATTCTGGAAAGGAGAAATCAGTTTTGAGATCATGCCATGAGAAGTATGGCCATCCTCACCAGAAACTTTAGCACAACAACCACTTTCTATCTTAAATATCCCAGCTTTTTCATCATCTATAGAGAGAAGACAACACTTGGATTTTAAGCTTGAATATGAGAGAGAATCTCTTTTTCCACAAATGCTTCTTCCTCAGACCAGTTTTGAATGGAGGGTGTCCTCATCAGGTATCAGAATGACTTCCACTGACTTTTGATTCCTTTTGACAACTTGTCCTTTTTTCCATCCATTTATTTTTCTCTCTGTACATGTCTTCCAGGATGTGTTTGAGCACACAGCTCTCTCCTGCATACATTGCTTCTGTTTTTAACTTATTCTTGTGAATTAGTTTTGCCATCTCTTTTCCCATTTATATAATGGGAATAATAATATGAAATGCACTCATTCAAATATGAAGCAGTTATCTTGATGGCAAAATATTCTGTAATAATTAAGACCAAAGGACAACTCTAAGTCAAAACACTTTATAACACATAGTGACATGAGTCTGTATTCAATAGCAATCTTAAGTTAGAGCAACAAATAAGAAGGAAAGCATCAAAATAATTAGTAGTTTAGAAGACTACTTTGTCATGATGATTCAATTATTTTTTGGGTTCACATAAATAAAGAAGTAATCCTGAGATATATATTTTGTATCTCAATGTAATATAAAGGCTGCATATTATATAAAATGAGGGGGAACAAAAAATTTTGCTCATCCCATGATTTTAATTGCTTTATCTTGCCAAAATTTCTCATTGGGTCACATACAAAGACCTTCATTCATTAGTTAACAAGGCTTTCTTCTAGCAAATTCCTCTTCACCTCATCATATTCTCTGCAATATTCACAGGCAAGTCACAGCTGCTCAATGGCACAATTCATTGGTCATTATATACTATTAGATATAAATGATATTGTCTTCGTAGGTAGGCTGGGGTGTGTCTTCTTATGATGTAATGATGTGCAAAATGCAGAATAAACATTATTTAAAATATAAGATGAGGATGCTATTTCAATCACTGCTAATTTGCATTTCATATTCCCCAAACATCATAATACTGTTATAAGCTATTGATCCAAGCATGACCATTTGATTTCACATCAATACTAATATGACTTTTCTGTGATCTGTTGACGTGTGGGATTTTCTGAGTGAAATACATACATACCAATATCCAACTGTTTTCACTAATACAACTAGATTTGGATGTTCTATATGAAAAGCTGTTGGCAAAAATGTAGATCACCCTGTCCCAAAACTTGAATTAAGATTTTACTGGCAGAATTATATTTTTTTCACTGTTTTCCTGAAATTTCTTTCTTTTATATTTTTGATATAGTGGTGTTCTTCTGATACTGCTTGTTGTCTGGAGCCATATTCAGTATCCTAAGCACAAAGCATGAGTAGCAGAAGTGGTTGTACCATTTAGGGGCAAGAAATCCAGTTCACATCCTCAATGTGGTTTTTCAGGACCTGACAATAAAGACTGTGGGAATAACAACCTCCTACTGAGCCTCACTGAGTTATGTAAATAATGCAGTTTATTATAAAACAGTTCTTTCTTTTATTATTTTTATATGGAGATGCCAAAATCATAGGGGTCCCATATCTCAATTTCTTCCCTCCCTCCCACTACATTGGTATACAGGATGATGCTCGAATAGCCTTTAGTCTTTTCAACACTGGCAATGTACTTCTTAAACCCTGTTGTCAACATTACCCAAGAGGTTCAGCCAACATCATTATTTTTCCTGGTGGTTATCAATTTGAAACCTACCCTGCTGGTCAGGGATAATTACCCACCTTTGCTGCAGATACCTTGAAGGACATCCCCTTCCCTGTACACATAAATGTACCCAGAGACAACACAGTTTCTGCTAAAGACAACAGCAATACCTCCATTCATTTACTTGGAGCAGACTTGGATCTTTCTGGCATGGAAAGCCTGAAGGGGAGAATGCAGCAAGTCTGGGAAATATGTGCTGTGTGCTGATGATACTCAGCCACTTCAATGTCACTGAAATCAGCATGTAGAGTCCAATTGCTTTTATCTCACCTGAATATCTATGGGACCTTAGCAAAAATGAGCGAAAAGTGTATTCATCACATATTAATCCCAACAGGAGACATTCCAGTTTCCTCATAGAAGCCAAAGGACCTAAGGAACATCCAGCAATTGTCACTTGCCTTAGGTGAGATGTGCTTCTTTCCCATCACTTGTGAAGAGCTGAAAAATGGTTCACAACCTCAAAATCCATGGAAAAGCCATCACTGCTTCTGGATCACAGGGTTACTGCCTGAGGTTCTTCTGCCTTTCATTATGTACAACAGAGCTGTGACCCTTCTTTCCCACATGAAGCTGAAGTAAGGATGGAAATCCAGTCCCTGTGTGGGACAGGTAAATATGGTCACAACATTCACCTTCAATTCCAGGCCCCATATAACTGTTCACTTTCTGATGTAGTTCATGTTGAAGGAAAATAAACCCCTGAGAACTTCAGGCTCACTGGGCTTCAAAACTTCCTTCCAACCCCAGTGGCCTTCTAAACCAAACCTGTAATATTGGAAGTAACAAAAGCAGGGGTAAATGTGGTGAGTTTATATAGGAACAGTATCTCCCCCAACACAAGCACAGTCACAAAACAATTACTAGGTAAAAACTTCATTGGGACTCCAGAGCCTGTTCATCAGGGGATGAACTCTAATGGCTATTTAAATGGTTATTTATCTAATTTAAATTCCATTGTGAGTTTGTTGGAGCCCTATCATCTCCTGTTTAGTTCTCTGGATAGACTGTGTATAAACACAATGCATATTAGTGTTTATCCTACCATCTACTTACTTTCACACATCACTTTATTTACTTTTCAAGATATCAGCATATTTCAGTATGCAGTTACAGAATCAGAAAACTCAATTAATGTGCTATTTACTTGAGTATTAACTAGAACAATGCCTATAAATGCATTATTAAAAAAAATCTGCTTATAGATTGCAAATAAACTTTTAAGAACTGACCCAGTGCCAATCCTTTCAGCGCCTGTCTGGATATAGATGATTATTTTAGTTAATGGTGCAGCATAAAGTCCCAGAGTACACACATAAACCCACATTTTCCAAGGGAGAGTTAAGCAAGGTTTACATGAAAGGTTTTAGTAAAAACTGCAGCCTTGTTCTAATCTGAAGCTATTACCCATTCATATTATCTATGAATGTAAACACATAATTTACCCTTAATTTAAGGCCCCTTCTCATCAAACATAATCATCTTAAGGAAGATATGTGGTCAGCATAAAAAAGATGTAGATTACACTTTACATCTGCAAATGTTGAGATCTGTCTCCTGTTTTCTCCAACAAATGGAAACTTCTGTATTGCCTTTGCTCTTCAGCCAGCACTTGCCAGGTATTTTCCCTCCCTTTTTTGAATTCCTAATGGAGGGTCTGGGTTTGGCCACTCTGAATGTCCCACCAACACCCTTCTTCACAAAAGATGAACCTTGTATTACTTGAGTTTCAATGAAGGAGCCTATGGACTCATTCTGACTGCAATAAAATGAAAAGGTGGTTAATTAGCAGGAAGAATTGGTGTACTTTTCAGCCAAGAGAAATGATCCAGCAGTGGCCCCTGTAACAACAGTTGATATGTACCCAGGGGCTGTTAGTGGGAACAGAGCTCTGACATTTAACGTGTGTAGACTTTCTATATTGGACTCACAAAGGAAAACATCACAGTTTCTTTGACTTGGTGTTTTGTGTTTCTTGCTCATCATTTAAGACTGACTCATTACCATTAGTCTCTACATGCAACATTGCTCTGACATGTTGCTCTTGACAGCCCAACAGGAAACATTACAGTTTTATTTGAGAGCTGCTATATACCTCATCAGAGCCAACAGAGAGACCTTTGATTAAACATCTTAACACTATTTCCTTCTGCTATCCCATTCCCTTGTTCAGGATCTGGAAGTACCTTGCCTGAAGGCACAGTGAATCCTTACAGGCAGGAATTCAGGATTGTCAAACCCTGCCTCCCTGTCACTGGCTACTCATTCTGAGAAAAGGGATCTTTTGAACTGTCCTGTGACCTCTTGACTTAGACAAGAGGTCACTATCACTATCCTTCACTGTGGGAAGAACATACCTTTCCATCTTTCTTACTGTCTTCCTCAACCTCATTGGATTCATTGACACAAATAGGCATAGAAACATAAAATTGCCATAATTGGGTCAGGCCATAGGTCTGACAGTGGCCAGCGATGATTACTTAGAGAAAAAACAGAAGAAACAAGGCATGAACAGAAGGACCTTTCCCTTGGCAAATCTCCCCTGCTACCAGCAGTTTCAAGGCTGTCAAAGGATTGGAGTTTGCATTTGGACCATCATGGAAATACCAAAACACCAAATAACAGCAAATACCAAAACTTTTTTTCTTTTTTTTAACATATAAACATGCTTTTTATGAAATAACAGAAATATGTATCTGCAATTGTATATGAAATTTTTACATGTGAAATATTTACGTGTGAGTCATCAATATGTTTTGCTGTTCTTCTGTACTTGCAAGGAGATAGATGGGTTGGCATTTTTTGGCAATAATAAGCACATAAAGTACACTTTTTTTCTATCAACAGGATTTCCTTAATTCTCTTTTTATCTATTTTAACTGCATTCTCTCTCCCCCAATCCTACTCTGTGCATTTTATGAGGAGCATCTCAATTTCTGTTGATCCAATCTTCTTGTTTCTCAGTCCCATTACTGACAAGGGTGTCACACTCACACTCCATACGTTTGTAACTAGGTTAGGGATCAGCTTGCACAGGCAGGCTGCAGTCCCGCAGGCTATTCGATGCTAAGGGCCTAATTTACACTCTGCTGAAATCATAATCCTTAAAAGGTTCAGTAGGTTTTGACCAACTTCATCAAGCTTAGGGGCAAGGCCCTTTAAAAGACATTACTAAATCTGCCCCCATGCACAGCACATTACACTCTCTAACTTGCTATTTTTTCAATATAGCACATTTTCCCTACAATTTAAAATATAATTTAATCCTACTATTCCTCCTGTGTGCTGCTCTGCAAAGGGTATCAAGCATCCCTTGACATAGAAGTGCTAGTCTTAAAAAAAAAAAAAAAAATGATGCTACTGAATGATATTCAATCTCAATATCAACGTAACTGGGGAAAACATTGCTTACAAAACAGAAGGTAAAGACTGTATATTTTGAAATGTATGGGGTGCTTTTTATCTTGCTAAGCAGTGTAGGCTGGGTGCAGCTGAATGGACAAACACAGCTTTGCTAAGTGTTCCTGCTTTACCAAATATGCCCAAATTGAAACCTGTGGTCTCTTTTATTTTCTCTTCATTTTTCTTTTTTTTTTTTTTTTTTAATTAATGGGACCAAAATTGGGCTGTTAACAAGTCAAACAACAGCCAGGCCTCCTAACTTTCAGCTTTATTAACTTCCTTGAATTTATTTCATCAGGCAACAAAGGAAAAAAGTGTCCAAGCCTCTTTGGTTAGCCGGTGCCAGGAGCAGGAAGGCACCTCTGCCCATGCCCGAGTCACAGTGGCGCCCTGATGCCTGCTGTCCTCTGCTTGTGATGACAGAAAGCTTTGACCCGGCCACAGCTCTGCTTCTGGAGGAAAAAGCAAAGCCCTCTCTTCGGGCTATTTCAGCTTCCAGGACTCTTGTGCTGATCTGGCTCTCATAAGCAGCTGTCCAACGAGCATTTCTGTCTTTCACATCCTCTTCCCCTGCTTACACAGTCTACAGCTAGTTTTTTGGGGTTGTGGTTTGGTTTGTGGTTTGGTTTTTTGTTGCTTTTTTTTGTTGGTTGGTTGGTTTTTTTTTGCAAGTTTTTTTTTTTTTTTTTTGCAGGGTTTTGGTTTTTTTTTAATCGCAGAAAGGCCTCCCCGCCTAATCTAATTCCCGCTCCTTTGTCACAAGCAGATGTCACTTTTACATCTGTGCGTCTGCTCAAGCGTCCCGGCTCCTCCAGCCCAGCAGATGTTGCCGCAGCCGAGGCATCAGCGGCCGGGGGGGAAAAAAGCAAAGAGCAGATCCCTCTGCTGGCGACCGCCCGAACACCACGGCCGGGGAAAGGCACAGAGGAAAACTAAAACTAAGTTGGTTTGGGGTTTTGGTTTTTTTCTTCTTCAACATCATCATGTCGTCTGCCCCATCCCCAACCGATAACGCAGCAGCAGATGCGTCAGGAGCGCACCCGGCCGCCTGGAAGAACGAGCTACCGCGGAGATGTGCGGAGATGCGCGGAGGAGGAGGAGGAAGACCGCGGAGCGGTGCGGAGAGCCCTCTCTGCCCAAAAGGCAGTATCGGGACCCGCTTATTTTCCGCGTAGAACCGCGGAGCCCATCCCGCGCAGCCACTGAGAGCGGGACAGCAGAAAGAAAACAAAACCAAAACACAATAAAAAGGGGATTTTTATTTCGCCTTGGGGTGTGGCGGGAGCAAAGCCATGTCCCCCCAGCACTAAAGCTTTGGCTGGGGGAAAGCCAACACGTGTCACCGGCCACTCCGGCCCCGTTCCCACGGCTGCGGCTCCGCAGGCAGCGCTGCGCTGCGCACCCTGTCCCGCACCGCGGCGCGGTGGGATGCTCCGGTTTCCCCTTCTGAATAAAGCAATGTAAAAGTAAACCCTCGCCAGTATTTAATATTTTATTCAGGTGGGTGGGACCGCGTGTAACCCGCGGAACGGCGGCACGGTCGCCGTGGGGCCAGAGAGGCCCGGGAAACGCTTTTCCCATGGCCGCACAAAGGCGCGCTGTTCCCTGTTGTGTTCCGCTGCCTTCGAGCATTCCTCCGACAGCCCGGGGGGGAGCGGACCGGGCCCCTCTCAGTGCCGAAGAAGAGGAAAGAAAACTGTTATTTACAAGCCCGGCGTGGGTTTCTCCGGCATCTGCCAGCAGGCTAACACGCGACCCCTCCGCTCCTCCCGCTGCCGCGCATCCCGCGCATTCCGCGCATCCTCCGCGCATCCCGCGCTTTGAGACCGAGACAAAAGGGGTCTTCTGGAAGAGGAGCTCAAAAAAAAAAAAAAAAAAAAAAAGGGGAGTGAAGCAACCGGGAGGCTCTAATTCTATTTATGTCGCCTGGAAATCAGAAGGGGTTTTTCCACACTTCGTCTTGATTCGATTATTCCTTGGAGATGGTTTCTCTGCCCCCAGCCAGACGCGTGGGGGAAGGCCGCTGAGGCAGTTGGCCTATAGTGGGAATAATCGAATTACCCATTTGCTACAACTTTTTCGGCGGAGCCGCTCGCGTGTAGAAAGAACAACTGGAGCCCAAACCCCCAGGAGGGGGAGCCGGGAAGCGGGCGAATCCCCTCCGCGGGGGGAGGGTGGGCAAACCAAACTCCACGGGCAGCGAGGGGCCGGCCCCACAGCGGGGACCGGGGGGCAAGTGCCAGGGTGGGCGCTGCCGACGCCGGTGCCGAGCGGCTCAGTAGCCCCGACGGCAGCTCCGTGTCCCTGGGTACGAGAACGGGAGGCAGCGCGGTGCCGCTGCATGGAAAGAAATGCGGCACAGAAGGTGCTCCCCCCCGGAGGAAACACACTCTTTTTTTTTCTTTTTTTTTTTTTGTTTTGTTTTGTTTTGTTTTGTTTTTTGTTTTTTAATGCCCCATGTTGTTTGAGAGGGAGAGAGGCACCTCCCTGCCCCAAACGCGTATTCATATTCATGAGAACGCGGGTAAATAAAGACAAATCCCCGCTGTAGTAACACTTAGATTCACATCATTCTTTGGTGCCCTTTAGATTTGGGGGACGGAAGACAGATGTTTGCAGCGCTTTTCTCCTCTTGTCTGGTGACCATAAAGGAAGGACCATTTAGAGCTCGCAATTTGTTTCCACCCTCACACTAAAACCATGTTCACATTTATTTTCATTTCGCCGGTGCACAAAAAGTGTCCACGGGCCACCAAAGGCCGTTCTTTATCAAATACACATTGTACAACATGCAACCGCAATAAAACGATCAGACCTCGCCATAAAACTATCACTCGGCTCCTCAGCGCTCAAGAATCTCCTGCTTTGTTTTATTAACCGCCAGTAACTCATAGTGACATGTCCCAAAAAAAGAAAATCCCGAACATTGGTGTAATTAAGAGCTTCAGAACATTTTTTGATACGTAATACAGCAGCATGAAGCACAGGAGCGTGTAGATTTCCCGTGCTTAACCACTAGCTTCGAATTAAGTTACTTATCTTGGCAAATACTGTGCAAGCTTAAATGCCCCTATAAAGAGTTTATGAGTTTGTTACTTTAATTGCCGACTTGTTACAGAGCACATAAAGGGGGTAATGAATGTAATAAAACTAATTATCTACACATTTAAATCATATAAAATATCCACTGTTTGTTTACACAACACTGAGATTCCGCTCAGCATTTTCTGCGCTGCCCACCGAGAGGGGAGATTTAATGAAATACAACTAACGAAATGAAAATTACATCATAGGCAAGAAAACTCCGCGAAGCGCCCTGGTGCTTTCCCTGCATCTCTCAGCGGGCGGCAGCAGCAGCGCGCAGCCTGCGCGGGCGCGGAGTAGCCTGCGGCAAGAGAGGAGCACCGCTCCCGGGTCCGCGGAGAAAAAAAAGCCGGCCCCAAACGCGATACTCCTTCTCCAGCTCCCCAAATTTGTGTCACGTCGCGTTTGGAAGAAGGTTTTCCGAAGCCCCCCGTCTCGACGGCATATTTTAAGCCCGGTTTGGGTTTGTACCTCTCCCCTCTCCCTCCCGCGGGAAGAAAAAGTAGGCGGAAAATTGAATATACTTCATAGAACAGAAATACCTACTTCCCCCCCCTCCCCTTCTCGGATCGCTTTTTCCATTCCGATATAAACGATAATAACGATCAATAACAATAACGACAATTTAATCCAAGCCTTACGTGTGGGCGAACAAATATAACCCTGGACACTGAGCGCAACGAACGCATCTGTTTAGCATCCAGATGTTTTGCATGCCTTGTCCTAAAAAAAAACCCCAGTGTCAGTCCAGAGACCCTAGGAGACAACATAAACAAACAACTAAACCCGGCACTCCAGCCTTCGAGGAGAAATGCAATTTATAGGTTGCTGGGTTGGGTTTTTTTTCCCCCTTGAACCAGGTGTATGTTAAAGAAACACGCTCCTTCTTCCCATTAAAAAAAAAAAAAAAAAGGCAAATAAAAAAGCAACCCACTGGCCCACTTACTCTATTTTACAGGGTGCCTGAGTCTGCTAATGTCCCAGTCCTTTATAGCATTTCATGCACTTCGGGGGGTAGACTTGTTGTTAAATTGAGCGTGTAACGCTCTTACAAAACAGGTTTCTCGATGACATCAAGGTTTTTCTCTCTAACTAAGCGCGCACCCAGATTCCAACCCCTGCCCTGCTCCATCCTCCATGTCAGTCCAGACCCTGCAGGGACACAGAAAGGGAGAATAACAC
>JAOEGS010022770.1:30596-42583 GCA_025447755.1 Corythornis vintsioides
CCTCCCCTGCAATAGCTCCAGGGATGGGGCCTCAACCACCTCCCTGGGGAGCCTGTGCCACTGATCCACCACCCTCATATTAAAGAACTTTTTTCCTAATATCTTAAATCTCCCCTTTTCTAGCTTAAAGCCATGACCCCTTGTCCTGTTGCTACAGACCCTCCCCTGCTTTCATACAGGCCCCTTCAGGCACTGGAAGGTGCTCTAAGGTGCCCCTGGAGTCTTCTCCAGGCTGAACAACCCCAGCTCCTTCAGCCTGTCCCCACAGCAGAGCTGCTCCAGCCCTCTGAGCATTTTTGTGACTCTTCTGGACATGCTCCATCAATCAGCTCCATGTCCTTCTATTCAGCCCCTGTGAGGAATACTGGTAGGACTGAGAATATCTTAACACTTTTCAGTGTAATGTTCCAGTCCCTGTAGTAATTTGTTTTGGGGCATTTACAGGGTCTCTTATTAATTCAGTTTCAAACAGACACAGTTTGGTTTAGTTACTTTTGTTAAATACTTCTTGCTAATGATAGGTCTTGCCTAATTTGTAGTATTGGACACCTTGCAGGTTGAAAAACTGAACAACTTGATAGCTTAACAGAATAGTACAAATATTTATTGCTTGTTTACTTTTTAAAAAAAGCAACAGTTGCGTGGTAGATAATGCAATAAAAATGTGTATTGACAAAGGTTATCTTTCTAAGTCTAAATCTTTTATATAAAGAAAATACTCAAAGAATGGCTAGATTGATTTCAAAGCTAGGCTTATTATTTAAATATGGTTACAGGCTTGTACACAAAGTTGCCTGATAACTGATAACTGATAAAGCACTGTGAAAGTTACTATAATACTAACTGTATTCTTCAGAATATTTCAGGAAAAATAGTTTTCAATATTTCTTACCCTGCTTTGCTGCTGTTTCTTGATTTACTGTGTCTTACTTCTTTGGATGGTTATCCACATTCATATTCCATGAGGAGCACATACTTGCATAAGCAGAGATTTTTGGTTAGCAGTAGCTATGTGGAGTGCATGTGTTTCTGTGTCTGTGTGCTTCGTGTTTAAGATATGAAAAAAATGATGTGTGCTTGGCCGTTTTTTCCAATAACTTTCTTAGGAGAATCTGTCTTGGGAGACAATTAAATACTGGATTTATCTCCATAGATAGATCCTGAAGATTCAGTTTCTCATTGCTTGTCTGAATCTGCATATGCCAGGAATAGCTGGGCTTCCATGGAACAGGGAAGTGAGACTGAAGACTTAATGCTGAACAAAAGAGGTAGATATTGCCGCAGACTGTAGAAAATGCCACGAGAAATAAAGCATCACTTTAGAATGTGCTCTAGGATTTTTATCAACTGTATTGGAAAAGAAAAGCATCTCACAATGAAAGGTAAAGAGGCTTCCAAGGAACTGCCCAGTTACAAGGTACTCCAGAAGGATACAGCAGCCCCAGGACCATTGCTAGGTACAGACTCTCGGGCTCTGCTGGCATCTTATTTGAAAATGAGATTTTCTGGGTCTGCAGTTAAGTTGCCTTTTCAGAGGCTTGGGTAAACTTGGTGACAATGAAGCGGAGGTTTAGTGTCTAAATAAGCCTGGCTGCAAGTAGTGGGCACGGCGTAGCTGTTTTCCTATGGGAAATAAAAATACACCCTAGTATCTGTGTCCTCTGTGGTGCTATGCTTGAAGACCAGGAATACACCTTGGGAAGAGTTCAGAGGCAATTCCTTGCACCCTGTGGTATTCTTTGTTGCATGGAGGTAATCAGTTTAGCCTTCTTTTTATAGCCCTTAGGAATGGCTGGGAAGAAGTGCCAGTGATGACAAGCATTCTTACCAGGCCACTAATGCCCTGCTCTGCTCAGTGCACAGACAGCTGTGGGATTGAGTACCTTGCTGCATTTCCTTTGGAGACCACTTGGCCCAGTTGGAATATTTCAGTCAGCATAACCCAGCATACTCACTCATCTTGGGCTCTCTTTTATTCTGTTAATCCTTCCAGCTCGGTCTGTTTCCTATTCATTGCCTCCCGTGGTCTTTCAGTAGTCTTTCCAGCCATACCTTTTACAATAGTAAGTTTCCTAGGAAATTACTAACTTTCATCTGCAAAAAATAATAGGTTTGTGGAAACCTGTTCATCTGCAGACTAAATTTAAATTTAATTGTGGGACTGGTTCTTATGTCTCAGCTTTCAGAATTCAACATTTCCAATACATTACCACATGTTTGAAATTCCTTAGCTTGTGTTAGGTCCAAACCATTAACAATACCAGGGCCCTTGTCATTAGAGTTATCAACAGCTTTAAAGTTTTTAAACCAGATCTTTGAGGTTCTACAGAAAATATTTAGTGGTGAAATATTTAGAAACCTGATCAAAGAGCTCAGTAAGGTTTTTTTTAAACCTTTGGAAGTCAAACCTCTTTCCCTGGCATAATGAAGGCCACGGTGGCCTCTTTGGTTTCCACATTTGCAAGGGCATCCCTCTCTTGCAGTACATTCTAGAGCCTGCTCAGGCTTGTAGATCAAAACATAGCAGTGAAAATGTACATCATGCCACATTCCAGGATACATCAGTGATTAAATATGTGCCATTGAAGGCCGGCCTGTTCCACATACAAATATTTGTTTATATATATGCTTCTGTCTTGAAATTCTGGAAGAGTTTAAGAGCCTGTGGGGGACATCTCTGTGATATCTAGGGCAGCTAGTTCACTGGGGGAAGGTCACTGGATTTAGTGACAGATAGAGTGCCATGAAAATGTAAACTGTGTTTTCAGAACTCATTAATCTATTCTCTAGACAATCTCTGAGCTTAAAAATAGCTATGTACAACACTGCAATTGTATTTTCTCTTGTCAGAGAGAAAGGTCATGGCCCTTCTGCTGCATAGGAAAGCTTTAAAGCAATGTATTTCAGATAAATCTTATCAAAATAGATGATGGGCGCTTAAAGGCTAAATCATTTTGGCAGTCTGCTTCTCAGATGGAAGCTAAGCTTCATTCAGAATCTTCACCATCCTAACAAGATTCATTTTTATTCCTGGGAGGGCCATGGCTGGAATCTCTGTAAAGTACTGTTTAGTCGTAAGAACTTTCTAACACATATAAACAAAACAGTGTCTAGGCTGTGTCACAATATCAGACAGCTCAGATAAATTTTAGACTTGTCTGGTTTGGTCTGTCTTCAGGTCTTCTGTGTCTTGTTACTTTGAATTCACTATGTCTAGTGCTGTGCTCACAGACTTTCCTTGGACAAAAACCTAGTGCTGTCTGCTAGTCTCTGCCACCCTCTGCTGGGACATCCATTTTTCTCCTGTTCTTTAGGTAAGAAAAGTCTTCTTTTTCACTTTAGAAACAACATAATAAACAGGAGGATTTGCTGATATGGACTATAGATGATGCAGGTTTTTGTTGTCAGATTTTATTGCCCCCTCTGTAGCTCTAAGGTCCTTGTCTTCATGTAATTTAACTATTCTACAGCTGTTTTATCACCTTGGACTGCCTTGAACCAGGATGGTTTGTCCTTCATCTCTGTTCTTCAACAGCCAGCTATTTTGTCTTATCCCTACCCATTTTTCATTCTCTATCAGTGATATGCCTTGTTTTTGTTAGAAAGAGATCAGATTCTGCTGTACAAATTCAGTGTTAGAACCTTGGCTCCCTAGAACATGTGCTCATAAAAATGGTGATGAACTTGGAGAAGCAAAGAGCAAACCACTCATAAGATCCTCTGTAGCCAGTTTTTCTCAGAACTTAACCTGAAATTCTTGCTGTGTACTTTGAAAACTTGTATTCACTTATGTATACTCAGTTTCTGAAAGGCCTTATTGATTCAGGACAAAACAGTCTCTCTTTTCTGCCTATTAAAAAAAATAGCTATTTTCCACTTGTAAACTGCATCCTCCCCAGGCAAAAGCTTTGGGTCATAAAGAATTCTCCTGGAAAATATGAGGGATATAGAGACTGCCCAAGATTCTCCGAGCGGATCTGAGCTGTGGAACTGGGACAAGCTGTAGCGTAGTCAGGATGCATGTCATTCTGCTCAGCAAGACCCTAATTCATCATCTATAACATTACTTATCAATATTTTTGCAACTCTTCGGTCCTCCCCTAAATATGATCAGATGTGACACCTCTAGATTAGACTCCTTGTTTGGAAAATCTGTCTTTAAATTGCTGTAATCCCCCCATGGACAGTGGTAACTGCTTTCTCTTTTCTGCAGCAGGACAGGCTCAAAGAGCCACGGCAGAAGGGGGTTATATACGTTGCAATAGGAAGCTCTTTGGGTGATGCATTGTGTCTTAATCCTGCACCTCTCTCTTCCTTCTGAGTCCAATCATACTAGCTTCCCTAATGGAGAGAAATAGAAGCAGAGATGTAAATCTGTCCTTTACGTCTGAGTGCAAAGCATGAAAAAGTGTGGTGTATACTGTATTATGGACTCTAGTAACCAAAAATCTCTCAACTTAAACATAAAAATACATGCAAACCCATGATAAAATGCATACACATAGCACATCCTGAATAAAGTCAGTTCTTGAAAGGTAAGTACTGTTTCTGCTTTTTGAACCATTTGTATTATGTCATAAACTTGCTGCTTTTAAAATGTTGTGTAAAATACTGTTTAGCATCTAATTGGTATGTCTGGAATTCTTTACTCAAACTGGAAAAAAAAATCAGTCTCCATCACTGTATTGATTTGCTTCTATGAGCTGCTGTGCAAGAAACCTGTTCATTTCTTCAGATCTTCTCATCTGTCATTTGTCTGAAGTTTTCTACATCTTTTATTTCCTAGAATCTGTTAGTTTTTGTAATTATAGGATAGTATCTTTTATGTCCAGTACTAACAGGTAACTGAGTCAAGCAGACACTTCTCTGCTGTAGATAATCTGAAAAGATCAAACCAGTAGGTATAGCTGTCACCTGTGGCACTGTTACCTTTCTCATCCACTGAATCCACCATATTTCTGTCTCCAGCTGAAGACTAACAAGGCACTGGTTTTGTAAAGGTCCAATGTAATTATTAAGCAGTTACCTCTGAGACCCCAGATCTTCAGTGGCTCCCCATGCTTTACTTGCTTTTCTAATCTTTGCATTTATCTCCCTTCAGATCTCAACATCTGCTGCAGTTTGACTGCCCAGGTTAGTGAATTTTTCCCCCTTTATCCACTTCTGTAACTGTCTTGTGCACTCATTTCTTTCTCAGTATTCCTCAATGTTTGATCTGAAGTATTTATTCCTGGCTAGAGTGTCCATTTCTGACACTGGGGGCAGTGGTGGGAAAATAAATTATTTCCTACTTTATACTTGTAACTGTTGTGAAAGCATATTTAAACTATGTTTTCCACGTAAGTACTAGAGAAGAAGAAAAATACAGAGTACAAGGACAAGAAAAAATAGAAACTGAAAAGAATAAAACAAATGTTTCCTGGCTTTGTAGAAGTAAATGAAAGTTTACAAAAATATTTTGGTGGATATACTGAGGTACAAACAATGAGATGAGAGGGTAAGAGCAAGGCAGTCTTCCTTAGGTGGGAAGGACTAGCAGGTTGAAAAGTCTGAGTTGTGATGATTTCCACTGTATCGGTCTCTTAACAGCACACTAGTCAGTGCCATCTTACATAATACAAACCATTTCAATAGCAAACAGTATAATTTGAAGTCAGACTAAATTGTAAAGTGTAGGCTCCTTTAATTATTTATTTTTAAATGGTGCATTAATAGAAGACTCCTCATTCTGCCTTTGGATGCTTGAAGCATCTTGGAAGTAAACTCTTCAAGCTCTGCAAGCGCACAAAAGCCTGAGATCACAGTTGATGTTTTTCCTGCTGTCCTAATACAAAAAGAAAACTTATTACCAAAATTAAGTGAAGAACCTTCCATCACTCATACACAGGCCAGTTTTTGGCTGAACAACCCCAGCTGAAAGATAAAAAAAAAACCCAAACCAAAAAACTAATTTGGATATCTGAAGGTTATGACATGAGTAGGGATTAGTTTCCTGCTTAAGGAATTGATGAATGCAGTGTTTTCCCCCCAGTGGTGTGAGCAGACAGCATTTCACCCTCCAGAGTGTGCTTTGAGAAATCCAGTTACTCAGTTGCAGGTGCATGGTTAATAGTTATCTAGAAGTAGAGCTGTACCTTACCTCTTGAAAAGCCTCTGGGGTAGGGGAATCAGCTGTGCTAATTAAACAAGCTAGAGGCTGCAGAAACATGGAAGTGGAACAGGTGCAAGAATGGCAGGAGATAGCTTGGCTTCTCTTGCTGGCTGGGCCAGCAGGTATTGACAGGCACAGAAAGGCAGGAGTGGGAAAACTGTCAGCTTTTATTCTCACTTGGACAGAAGGAATAAATAGAATGACTTTTAATTAAACATCTTGATGAAAAAATCCATCAGATTCTGTTTCTCAGTGTGTCTTAAAGCAAATTAAAAAACCAACTCAAAAATAGAAAGAGCAAACATCTGTCCTTAATTAAAGCGGAAAATTGCTCTTTAAAAACAAAACCAAACCACTAACCTTTATTAATTTCCTTTCTGACAAAATATTTGACAAATTAATATTAGATTTGATTGACTTTTTGACATATAAACAACACCAACTGTTTTTTATAATCGATAAAATTACAGTCTCTCAGCAAATTCTGCATATACTGAAAAAAAAAAAGCTCTGCTTGTACATGAGCACTCTGGACAGGAAAGGATATTGACTATTTTCCTCCAAGTATTCATTAAAATTGAACTCCTCCATTTAATAGCTAGGAAATTAAGTGCTCTCTGAAGCATTTTCACATAACCAGAGCTAATAACAAAAATTGATGTGCAGCTTTTCCGGTCCAGGTCTGTCAGCCTGCAGGCACCTTGTCTCTCAAATGGTTTTACCACATCTTTACTTAAAATCAGTTCCTCACACCTCTTGAGTCTTCACAGTTTCTTGTTCACAGCTAGCTATAAGCACAGATGTCACAGGACTAAGCAAATGATTTCTGCATCTTCTAATGCTCACTTTGGCATATTTTCTATTGCCGATCATGTTTGAAAAAGCAAAAAAATCTTTCTCGTGAATCATTTCTGGTCTTCCTGGTTGTTTCCAAAAAAAAAAAAAACCCAACCCCACAAACTAACAAAAACCATTGTGGAATATAAACGCATCCAAATCCATCACAACAGTCCTGTGATGTATTTATGTAGTTAGTTTTAACGTGACTTCAAAAGGTTAGAATTTCTGGCACTGGCAGCTCACTACATTGCAGTGATGAACCGTGCCTGCTGTTAGGACCTCCAGGTTGCAGTGGTGGGTAAATCATCCTTCCAGCCTGCCTTGTCATTGCGGCCGCACCCTCTTCTGGAAGCTCTGGCTGCTGTTTGGCACTGCAGCTGGCTCCTTCTCTTTCTCCCTGCCCCTGGCAGGGGTCAGGAGGAGGCAGTGTGCAGGGTCTCCCTTCTTTGCACTCTCTGGCCTCTCTCTGCTCCTTTTCTTGCTCCTGTCTTGAGCTTTCTTACAAGCTTGGTAGCATCTTTTTGTCCTAAAGCACACAGCAATACTGGGTGACATTTGTCAATCATTCAGCACCTTCGACCTGAGAGCATGTCCTGGCTGCTGAAGCAGCCAGCTCTAGACAACCCCAAACCCTTGTGGGTTCTGTGTTATGTTCAATGACTAGTAAGTTAAATGTGGCTGGGGATCAGGTTCTTTTTGGTTTTGTTGGCATTAAACACAGCCTTGTTGTGTTCTTGAATTAAGTTCCTTTATTTGTGAACAAAGCAACAGCATCTTTCAGGTGGGTTTTATAGTATTGCACTTAAGGCTGAGGAGCCCGTGCAGAACTTACTCAGAAATCTGTAGAAGCAGCTTGTTCATTGGTTCTTTGTAACCATATCTCCAAGTCTCAGATTCACAGATTACTTCTGTTTAACTCAAGGGTTTTCAAGTGTGTCTTTTAATTCTCAAGGCGTTTTCCCACGCTGTCTCTCCCCAGATGAAGCACGTGGAAGATCGTTTTGGGGACAGTGTTCCTGAAGAGGTGCTGCTGCTTTGTCTGGGCGTTACTTCGGGAGTGGGCAGACTGATCTTCGGCAGAGTAGCAGATTATATTCCTGGTGCAAAAAAAGTTTATTTACAGGTATGTGGTCTTCGTGCTGTTCTGAAGGAATATAGAAACCGTATTCTGAAAGCTTTGGTTGCAGATACAAAGTAAGCAAAACTACTAAGTAAGCAAAATTAACTGATTAGAGATTTAAATTTGAGTCATTTCAAAAGTCTGGGAAGCTCTTTATGGTTTTTGATTCCAGGAGACTTGGGTGCAAAGTTCATGATTCTCTGGGTTTGTTTTTTAATTTTTTGTTGTTTTGTTTTACATATAATGCTCATGAAACTGCTGGCTCTCTTCAGCTGGGAAAGAAAAAAGAAATTTAATGAGTAGCATGTGAGTGAGAAAACCTTTGGGGATGCTCTAGATTCTACTTTCCCTGTTTTATCATGATTTTTCGTGGTTGCATAAAGATTTTTTTTTTTCCTCCTCTGTTAAGGATTTTTTTTTTCTTGATTTTTTGATAGTTGATAATTTATTGTGAGGTATTCTGTGCGTAGTGCACATGGGTAAAGCTGTAAGGAAAAGAGGTGCTTAGGCAAAAAGATTTTCCTGAATGAAGGAGGTTTCTTGCAGGAAGTCACAATTTCCAGAAATGATGAAGCTTGGGGATGAAGGAGGAGATGTGCTTCTTGTTCCCTCCACATTTATAAATGATTTTTAAATTTATGTATTTTTTAAAAATCTTCAGTTAATGACTGGCATGTTATCAACCACTGGGTGTTCTTGTTTTTTCATTTTAAACTGAATAACAAGGGAGACATCTAATGGCTAGACTTTGTACTACATGATTGAAAACGAAAGGTATTTGGGAAATATGCACCTTTCTGAAGATGGAGAATTTGTTGCCATGGTTACATAAATTTAGATTCCCTGATGACAGAGGCTGGTACTGTATCTCATTTGCTTCCATTGGTTTAATCCCTATTGTGACATGTTCAGGAAATGCCAATATTAAGGTGAAAAGTGAAAAGGCAGCATTGAAATGTACATGCTATTTATAAAGCACAAGTACCAAACTTAAAATAAAGCTACAACCTTTTAAATTATTTTCCTTGAACAGGTAGAAATGAAAACTGGAATTCTGATAGGGCATGAACTAGGATGCTTCCAAGTACTGTTGGTTTCAGCTTTTTTTGTCTCTAAGCAGGAAAAAACCTGTTAACTTTTGCTAAGCCATGTCCCAGAACCTTCAGGTCTCCTGCTTCAAATCAGCATTTTTGAGGGAAAGTGAATATTCAAGTATTACTCCAGATTGTCCAACAGTTCACACTCTCATGCTGTCTTTTGCAAAAAACAATTAAGATTTAGTGTTGACTAATGTGAGTGAAACCTTTTTCTTCAGAATGTTACTGCCTGAATTGAAAGAGTCCTACTCAGCAACTTTAACCTTCATCTTTCTGTTTCTGCACTCTTTCTGCAGAACTCTTTTTTTGCTGGATTTTCCTTTATAAACTCTATATTTAGTAACAGAATGATGTATTCTGTCTCTTCTGGATAAGAAGTTTAGCAATCCTGGTTTTAGTTCCGTTCATAACATAGTATGATAATACAAGAATCTGCTCAATAACATCTTGTCTAGAATTTGTTTATAGGTAATCACATTGGTAGTTAGATCAAAGTTCATCTCCAATAATTTTTCTGTATCACAACTGAGAATTTCTTTACATCTAGTCTTAACTTCCTGTAAGATCAGTTCTTTTGTGTTTCTATTTCTATATTATACTTTAGATGATTCACAAGGGTACGTTACCAAAAATGATTATGCTGTCCTGAATATTGTTTTATCTAGCTGTCTGATTAAAGACTTTTCCTAATGAGGTGATTTGTCTTTCATTCATCAAACATAATGTCATGTCTAGCAGTTTTTAAGTGACCTTGTTTTTCTTTCATGGTCTGCTGGTGACTGATGCATAATGCATATGTCTTGTTTGGATAATATGTTTTGTGCAGTGAAGTTAGACACTGATTTTCTACACCAACATGGATGGTGCACAGGCAAAACTTTCTGCTTTGTTTTCTGAAAGGCAGGGATTTATTCTTTTAATTTACAATAAATGAATATTAATCTTAATCCAAGATTATAATGTAAAACCTTTGTAAGTATGCATTACTGCAGGAATAAAGCAAGATACTTTTATGTGGAAAAATTGAATTGAGACTTTCAAATACCCCCTTAGTTGAATATAAGTACCTTGAAGTAATCACTTGTAATACTGATATTTTTCCTTAAAATAGAACAGTGAGTAGTCTAATTAGGGTTTTAGCTGTATTAAAATTTTCATGTTTTTGTGTCGCTTTCTTTTGCGGAAAGAGCAGAGTAACTTTTTAAAAAATGCAAGCTCATTTCTCATGCACCAATCCCCCCCACTGCAGGGTAATTGATTACAAATGCACTTGGAAAACTTGTGAAATGGGTAGTGAAATTTTTGATGGCTTTTTGTGACAGTTATGTGTGTGTTTTATCCCTGTATGTAACTTTTGATAGAGGCAATCAATGGAGACTGCTTATGTTTTACATACAGGCAGACAACAACATCATTCACTACAGATGCAGAGAAGCTCATCTGTTCCTGTAATCTTTGCTGCTTTGATGCAATATGTTCTTATATAAATATATACAATAATTTTTTTTCCCTTGGCTGTGTTTAGGTGGCCTCGTTCTTCTTTATTGGCCTGATGTCTATGATGATTCCACTGTGCCATGCCTTTGGAGGTCTCATTGCTGTCTGTCTTTTCATGGGCCTGTTTGATGGGTGCTTCATTTGCATTATGGCTCCTATTGCCTTTGAGCTTGTTGGGGCTCAGGATGTCTCCCAGGCCATAGGATTTCTCCTAGGACTCATGTCAATACCTATGACAGTTGGTCCACCCATTGCAGGTAAGTATAGATATAGCCTGTAAATAGGAGTGTTTCTGTGGTTGCATGACTTCTGGGCTGTATTTTCTGCTCCTAGATAGTGCACTTAATATTAGAAGTTTTCTTGGCATGTGCTTCAGAACATGTGGTGAATGCAACTGCTGCTTATGGGTTATTAATTTACTGTACTCTTTGAAGTTTACTTCAGTCTTTTTTATTAAATTATGGAGATGTAGAAATTCCTCAAAACAAAGATAGGTTGCCAGTTGGATTGAGGACTTGACATTTTTGATGCTGTTGAGGTGACAGCCCATAATGTTGATTTGTTACAGAGGACTCCAAACAAGAATCTGAAAATTTACTCATACAACATAACAAAAATTTGCTCATACAAAAACCAATTGTGAGGATAAAAAGTCCAGTCACTTTAATTCCATCTTTTAAGTGCAAACACTGTTTGTTGTGGTTTGGTTTTTTTTTTTGGTTCTGGTTTTTTGTGTGCATGTTGTTTTGTTTGCTTTTTTAAGTTCTTTGATGGAGGCTGTTTCACAAAGTACAGGTTTTAAGATGAAGTTATTTGGGAGGTGGAAATAGCTTAAGCTATAATCCTCATCACTGATTTTCAAGCATGTAATTTACACTAAGGTTTTGAGGCTGCTACTGAAAGATACTTAGTAAGATGCAACGGAACTATACAGCAGAGAATTAACAAAATTTTAAAGACAGAACAGTATAGATTAGGTGCTTCCTGATACACTCAGAGCTATTAATATTTAAATAGAATTGGATTCATGGGAGGCATTTTGAAAGAGCAGTAAAGAGTGAATTATTGGAAAACACCCTTTTTAATAAGAGGCTACGAGGAATGCAATATATGCAGTATAGCTAGAATAAGATTACAGAATCACAGAGTCACAGAGTGTCAGGGGTTGGAAGGGAGCTAGAAGATCATCTAGTCCAACCCCCCCACCAGAGCAGGGGCACCTAGACCAAGTCACCCAGGAACAGATCCAGGTGGGGCTGGAATGTCTCCAGAGCAGGAGACT
>JAOEGS010022771.1:0-29082 GCA_025447755.1 Corythornis vintsioides
CAAGTGCTGCAGCAGCTGAGGGTAGCCTGATTCTGATGCTGCTGCTGTTCAGAGAAGAAGGGACAGAGTGCAGGGTGGGTTTAGCACCAGGCTAGAACTCAAGAATCCACGTTCATGTCCCTAACAGCAGATGGACCTGATCTTGAGCAAGGCTTCAACTCTGCCTGTCCCTCAGCTCAGTATGCTCTGCAGGGGTGGTGTTCCAAGGACATTGCAGATGTCAGTTAGTTGGTACTGGGTAGATGTAACATTTCTCCTGGAAAATACTTCCTTTGGAACCTCCATATTCTGTTGGAAGGGACAACAGGATTTTTTCTGGATTATTGCCTTCTCAGACTGAAAGAGAAGACCAAATGATTTGGTTGGTTTCATCCACATCCCTCACCCTGTTCCTTGGCCACATTTAACTTACTCAACGTTTCTCCCTCTGCATTTTTCCTGCTAGCCAAACGTTTAGCAATGTACCAAGAACCTGATTCTGAGGAAGATGAGGCAGCCCCAAAAGGAGGAACCCTATCCCAGCGGGATAGTATCTGCAGCCATCAGAGCATCAAAGTCATCCACAGGAGCCAGAGCACCAAAACCCACCGGCGCACGGGGAGCAGAGCAGAAGCAAAAAGAGCCAGTATCCTCTCCAAGCACACAGCCTTCAGTAGCCCCATGGTAAGTCTTGGGTTGGAAGGGAGCTCTGGAGATGCTGGAGTGCAACCCCCTGCCAGAGCAGGGGCACCCAGGGCAGCCCACACAGGAACAGAGCCAGGGGGGGTTGGAAAGGCTCCAGAGGAGACTCCACAGCCTCTCTGGGCAGCCTGGGCCAGGCTCTGTCATCCTTAGAGGAAATAAGATTTTCCTCCTGTTGATGTGGAACTTCCTGGGTTCCAGTTTGTGACCATCACCTCTCTTCTTATCCCAGGCCCCACTGATCAGAGCCTGGCCCCTTCTCCTTGACCTCCACCCTGCAGAGATTTGGAAACATTCATAAGATCCCCTCTCAGGCTTCTCTTCTCCAGGTTGAACAACCCTAGTCCACTCAACTCTTCCTCAAAGCAGAGATTTTCCAGTCCCTTAATAATCCTCCTAGCCACCCTTGGACTCTCTCCAGTATTTCCCTGTCCCACTTGAACTGGGGAGCTCAGAACAGGACACAACACTCCAGATGTGGTCTCACTAGTGCAGAGTAGAGGGGGAAGAGAACCTCCCTTGACCTGCTGGCCACACTCTTCTTTATGGACCACAGGATGTCATTGGCCTTCCTGTCCTCAAGGGCCCATTGCTGTCCCATGGAACTTATTGTCCATCAGTCCTTCTCCATGGAGCTGCTTTCCAGCAGGTCAACCCCTAACTTGTACTGGTGTCCTCTATCTTTTAATAGGAAAAATGTCCTGAAAAGGAAAAAGAGATCTGTAGCACATTGTGCACCTCTCATCTTGATATTTTTCTTCTGTAGTCACATCTGTTCGGACAAAAATAATAAGTTTTGGTAGATCTTATCTACTTTTGGGGAGCAAGCTGAAGGTAAAGGCATTCTGAAACCTTTGCTCTAGTTATACCTTGATTTTAAAAAGAAAATGTGTGCCTGATCTTTATCTACAGAAGCTTAAATCAGCATATAATTTGAGGTCATTTCTACCAGGAGCCTCATGACTGTTCATTGTCTATAGAATGGGTATCTTACATTCCTCACCATGTTCACTCTGGTGAAAGGCCAGCATAAAGCTCTTGATACTGACACTGCTTTGGATGCTTTGATTGCTTGTTGCTGATTTGGAAATTTAATATCAGAGATATTCATCACTGTTATCTATTACTAGGAGAAGGATATCACACCCGACCCACGCTTGTTGGAAAAGGTGAATGAGTGTGCAAAGCATCTGGAGGTCATGAGGAGCCATGAACAGCCCTTATCACATCTGAGTCCAGAACTATGTGATATTTTTGACTTCTTCATTGCTTTGACTATATGTAACACAGTTGTGGTTACTGCACCAAATCAGCCTCGGCAGAAGGTGGGTTAAAACATGGAATAGAATGGTAGGGGTTGGAAGGGAGCTCTGGAGATGCTGGAGGGCAACCCCCTGCCAGAGCAGGGGCACCCAGGGCAGCCCACACAGGAATAGATCCAGGGGGGGGTGGAAAGTCTCCAGAGCAGGAGACTCCACAGCCTCTCTGGGCAGCCTGGGCCAGACTTCCCAACAAATAATATAAACTATCTGTGAGTATTTGTGCACATGGATTAAATTAAGAAAAGGCTGAGATATTTTAAAAACTTAGGAGAGAAAAAAAAAAAAAAGATAATTTACTTGATAAACATCATTTAAAGCTTTCAAATTGTGTAAAAAAGATGCATCTTAAGCTCACTAGGAGAAATAATGGTCATTACTGCTTAAATAGGCCTAAACCAGTGTTGCTGATGAATGAGAATTTCAAAAATGCAATCCTGAGATGATTTGTAAGACAAAATTATCCTGGAATGTAGTATTCAAGCTGGCCAGCAGCTGGTATTTCCATTCTAGAGAAAATTCCACCATTAGTTTCTGTTCCAGAACGGAATAAAAAGTGAAATAGTCTGCAGTGGTTTTGTGCCAGGGAGACATTTGGAGAATGCTCAATACTGCTGTTTCAGGAATGTCACACTGTTAGACAATAATTGAATATATATGGCTATGAATTCTGCTGTTCCTATTAATAACATTGGATCTGCAACAAATAAGATGCATGTAAAGTGAGATGAGGGAGAAAACTGAGGCAAAATGCTTTGATGCAGCAAAAGAAAACAGTGGAAATCATTTCTTTCACTGCCTTCCTCTTGAGAATGTTGTTGACACTGGCATATCCTCATAAAAAATTTCTGATACCACACTTCTGGATGGAAAATTCTGGCATTAAGTGGGGTTTTTTTTTTGCTGTTCTCACTGAATATACACAAAGAATGCCAGCGTTGCCTACTAACTTTTAATACATGCTGCTGGTGATGGTCTATCCATTGGTCATATCTATGGAGGTGAAAGAAGAAAAAATGGTTTTGTACAAAGGTACAGTTCTGAAGTTCTAGGAAGTTGGGTCTTTTTTGTCATTGAGTTAATTATCTCCATTTACTCTCCTCGCTCAAAATGGAAATGTCATTTGTTTTTACTCTCGGATAAACTCTCCTCTTAAGTTGGAGCTGCTTAGACTGAGTGTTAATTGCAAAATTCTCCTACAGCTTTTCCTTGGGTTTTGGCCATTGATTTTTAATCTTTTTTTTTTCCCCTTCTCAAGGTTCGGGATCGATTTGAACTCAAATCACCAGTGAAAACCATAGAAGATTTCATCAGGAGATTCACTCCAAGTCGCTTGACCTCGGGTTCAAACAGCAGCAGCTCCTCCAGTCTGGCCACCAACAAATCCATGAACAGATTTGGCTTAAGTCTGCTTTCATCTACATCCACAGAGAGCACTTTATTCAAACTGGAAGAGAAGCTGGCATACTCTGCACAGATGAATAACAATGGCTACAGCTCCCAGCAAGGCAGGACAGCTGTGGGGTGTGGACCTGAGGAAGGAGAACTTCGTTATGAAGCAGAGAGCCCAGATGAAGCTGCTCTTGTCTATGCAGCCAGGGCATATAACTGTTCTCTGGCTGGAAGGCTGTCTGACCAGGTCTCAGTGGAGCTGCCTTACCTGGGAACATTAAGCTTTGAGGTGTTACATACATTGGGCTTTGATTCCATCAGGAAGAGGATGTCAGTAGTGGTCAGACATCCTCTCACGGATGAAATAAATGTTTACACTAAAGGAGCAGATTCTGTTATGATGGATCTTCTTCTGCCCTGCTCTACAGGTACCCTTTTTACTTACCTCTGTGGGACTGAGGGGAGTCAGCTCTGCTTAACTTCTGAAAAACTCATCACACCTTTGTCTTCTCTAGCAAGTAGTCCTGCCTTTGTTGTGAATACAATGTCAGCCATCTCTCTTCTTTTCTGATACTTTGTTATCATATCAATTTTTTTTTCTCTACAAATTACTGATTCCTTTCCTTGCAAGAATGAGTGGAATTAATTTCTGTACAAGATCCTCTACTAGACAACTTTATTTTCAAGGAGTGTCTTGAAACTCTGCCAAAGCCATTCATATTTCTTCAGGAAAGCCTGCCTGGGCAGTGCTTGGCTATTTGAGTATTTTATATGAAACCCAAACACTTCCTATTGCAGCTCCCTTCTGTGTTTCAGTTGTGACCCTTTACACCCTTTTTGCTACAACACACTTGCATGAATCCACACATTTGTGCTGTGACTATGACACTGTGAATCAATCAGCTGTGGAAACAGAAAATTGTGGCAAAAGGAGAGATGCTCCTCAGACAACAAATCTTGGTTTCAAACAGGTTCTCAGGCACTGGAACTGCCCAGGGAAGTGGTTGAGTCCCCATCCCTGGAGGGATTTCAGAGTCATGTAGATGCAGTGCTGAAGGGGATATGGTTTAGTCATGGTCTTGTCAGTGTTGGGTTAATGTTTGGACTTGAAGATCTTCGAGGTCTTTTCCAATCCAGGAAATGTTTCTGTGATTCTGTGAACAGGGGGTGCTTCCCTAAAGCATGGAGGCTTCTCCAGCTCCCAGATGTCACATGAAGCAGGGGCAACTTGAAATAGATGTTTGCTGTAGTCGGATGGATTCAAGAAGAACCCTGTAAGCTTTCAGAAGTTAGAAGAGACACACAGGTTTCAGTTTGCACCTAATTTGCCATGTTTTCAACACTGAATTTAATCCAGTGTTTAAAGGTTACCCCAATATGAATAGACAGAGCCCAAAAGTGCTAGAGGTGCTTCCCCTTTCACTAATGCATTGACTTTGTGGTTACTTTGCCATTAGTTGGAGTAAACAATTGTGAAAGGCTTACACTGTGTAATTTTAGTTTAATGAAATACAGAAAAATGTTGGCATTAGTTTTCTGTTTACAGCCATATAAATCAAAGCTGAGCCAAAAAAAAAAAATGTAAGAACAACTTGTCCTTAACTAACAACAAAGTATTCATGAATAATCTTCTAGTAAAGGTCTGATATCACAGAAGGTACATAGAGCATCCGTGGAAACTTGTTTCCCTCCAAAATACAAACAAAGAATTTGTCATATTGAGAATCTCTGATAATCTCTAAAAAATAATGTTTGGAAATGAGTTCTCAGAAGGAGAACCCAGCATTAAAAAGGAAAGATTATTTTATACCAACTCTTCAATATTTTGTCACCATGTAACAGACTACGTTTGATGCTGCTGTGTCTGTTCACAGTAGACTCAATGGATCAAAGAAATCTCAGGCACATTTCAGGCAGATCCAGGAGTCCCCAGAGAGGTTGTGGAGTTTCCTTCTCTGGAGACTTTCCAGATCTGTCTGGATGCATTTCTGAGTGATCTGCCCCAGTTTTGTCCTGCTCTGGCAGGGGGGTTGGACCCAATGATCTCCAGAGCTCCCTTCCAACCCCTCCCATTCTGTGCTTCTGTGACCCACCTAGGTAAAAAACCACCAAGACCAGTTAGAAAACCAAACAACAGCATCACCCAAGGTGATGTCTGTCAGAGAAGGGGAGGCAGAGCTCCTAAAGACCAGTGTTGGCAGTGAGCAGCCTCTGTAGCTGGGCAAATACAGCAGTTCCATCAGCTTCACAGGTAAACACACAGAAGGTAGCTTTGAAATTGTGCCTTTTATATTTTGAACTATGAATTTTAGTGTGTTTTGCTTTTGCAAGCAGTGTGAACCAAGCCACTGGAACTAAATAAGCAGTTTCCCTTGTTTTCTAAGCCCTCTAAGCCACTGCTGGCCTCAGTGCTTCAGTAATTGTGTTTGTTTCAGAGGGGCTGCCTGAAAAAGGTCTGACATTTCTCTTGAGCAGCCCCATGAGGGTGGTGAGACACTGGCACAGGGTGCCCAGAGAGGTGGGGGAAGCCCCATCCTTGGAAGTTTTCAAGGCCAGTCTGGATGGCAACCTACTGTAGTGGGAGGTGTCCCTGCCTATGGCAGAGGGGTTGGAACTGGATGAACTTTAAGGTCCTTCTAGCCCTGACAATTCTATGATTCTAACTTCAGAGCACAAGATGAATTTCAGGGTAGGAGCCATGAGGCTATGAGGGGGGTTGAGCTCTCACTGGTATGGCTGGTGGAGGAGAGAAGTGCAATCTTCTGTACTGGAATTGGGAATTCACAAAAAAAATGGTGTGCACATCTCTGCTGGTACAGAGCCTTTGTTCACTGAAGGTGGTATAAATGTTTGAGATTATGATCACTTGTGGTCTTCAGACAGATCTGAAGTGATTAACCTTGAAGGAATAGAACCAGCTTTTGGTATGTGGAAGCACTTCCTTGAGTTTGCACCATTTGAAATCAGGGAGTGACTGAAACAGCCAAATCCTTGAGAGAATTTCATGTGGGCTGTGCAAAAAATACAAGGTTTCTCTCTGGAATAGTAACATATCACAATGAATTAGGAAGAATCTTTGCCCACTTCATCCATCTAAAGTTAAAAAAAAAAAAGCTGATTTACTAATAGATTAAGGTTTGCTGCAGTACTTCTCCCAGAAAAAAAAAGTCTTCTATTACACAGCCAAGTCACATATGCCAAAAACATTATCATGCACAAACAGAGAAGGAATTAAATGAAAGTGTGTTAGGCTGCCAGTTCAGAATATATGTATTTCCACATTATGTTACAGCTGAATCTAGTTGTGAGAGCTTTTAATAGCTTCTGAAGGAACCTGCTGGTGTGTGTGTCAGAGCCATAAACCATATGAAGTTCAATAAGGATAAGTGCAGAGTCCTGCACCTAGGGAGCAACACCAGGCACAGGTACAAATGAGGGGTAGACCTGCTGGAAAGCAGCTCATGGGGAGGGGCATGAGGAAGAACTTTTCCCAGTGAGGGTGCCAGAGCCTGGCCCAGGCTGCCCAGAGAGGCTGTGGACTCTCCTGCTCTGGAGACTTTCCATCCCCCCCTGGATCTGTTCCTGTGTGGGCTGCCCTGGCTGCCCCTGCTCTGGCAGGGGGTTGCACTCCAGCATCTCCAGAGCTCCCTTCCAACCCCAGACATTCTATAATCCTATCATATAGTGTCTCTTCAGGTGCTCCAGCTTCTATTGGGGTTCCACCTGACTCTGTGACTAGTTAACTGTGCAAGCATCAGAAACACAAATATCTCATTAAGGAATCACTCCATTTGCAAAATTATAATCCTGAAATGTTTCTACACCCCCCAAAAAAATGTGCAGACTTGAGGAAAAAAAAAAAAAATTAAAAAAAAAAAAAGAATTATATGATAACAGGGAATAGGAAAACCTCCATAAGGTACTGGTCATTCTCATTCAATGGTTCCAATCTAAAAACTTACCAGCTTGTACATTTACTTTAGTACTAACCCTGCAGTTTTTATTATTTTAAATTACTACTACAGTACATTTTATATGAACCTGTCTTGATCCTAGAGGATAAAAAAGATGCATGTCCCCTCTTTTTAACTTTTGAAGGCATCATTTCAGCTAATGAGATGGAACAAAATGTGTTCCCATCGTATTCATTACCCTTCTTCCATAGCAATTGTGAGTGCATTGAACCAATCCCAGCTCAAGAGAGAGAAGGAACAAATGCTCAAGCCCCAGCTGGAGTTCTTTACACATGGTTTTAAGAGATGAGTAAAGCTCCATGGAGGTCATGTTGCTGCAGTCAAGGTAGAAAGTCAGTTGTGAGTCCTACACAAGTGAGGGAGGCCTACACAAGTGAGTGTTTTTGCTGTGAAGATGATCATGATTTTTCAAGTATCCAGGCCAAACAAAGACTTAAGGAGTAGGAAAAAAAGGGACCTTCTGACATACATTCACAATAACTTTTGAAGAGAAAAGACAGAACAAAAAAGATGAGATTTGTTTGTTTATTTATTTTCTAAATGGAATGTTTTCCTTGAGCTTCCCAGGATACATCAGCAGCTCTTTAAAAGTATCAGTTCTAAAGTGCCCAGTACAGAGAATACTGTATACAAGTTTTTCTTCTCTGAGGCTATTCAAGCTGCTGTTATTTTTCATTTACTAATTTCTTTTCATTTATTCTTATCTAGATGACCCTCGGGGCAAACATCAAAAAAAAATCCAAAGCAAAACCCAGAATTACCTTAATCTTTATGCTGTAGATGGGCTGAGGACCCTCTGCATTGCAAAAAGAGTAAGTAAATTCAGACTCTCGGCTTGCTTTTAAGCTGAGTCTTGACAAAAGCATTTCTTAATTTCTTTTTTCATTTCATTCTGCAAAGTCTGAATGCCTCTGCATCTGCATTGACTGTGCCCTCACATACTCTTTTCAATAGATTCTCAGCAAGGAAGAGTATGCCTGTTGGTTAAAAAGTCATTTAGAAGCAGAATCCTCTATTGAAAACCGTGAAGAACTTCTGTTTCAGTCAGCACTGCGGATAGAGAAGAATCTGCATCTGCTAGGTAATGAAATGAGAGCTGGACATGAAATTAAAATGTGTTCACAATTCTGAGAGCTTGGCTATGAAATCCGTTGGTTCCCTTAAATGGTTTCTGACAGTACAGAAATTGGCTTCTTTTGAACTGTGTCGTGGCTGTCACATGCAGCCCCACAAAGGAATGGGATATAATTGATATAATTAACAGAGCAGACATGCCTTATTTTCCTTGCTCCTGCCATCATTTTATCACTAGTGAAATGAATGGAGAAATACCAGGGATAAATTGGACACAGTTTTATAAATGAGAACTGCTGCTCTAAACAGGAGGACTTGGCCCAAACTGCCCACGGAATTTCCTTGGCTTAGTGCCACTGCAACATATCAGAGACTTCCATGGCTCCAGGGGCACCAGAGATGCTCATAAAGCAAAGCTCATGAACTGCATTTGGAGAGGCATCAGCTCTCCTGTACATCAGGTTCAGCTCATGCACTCAGGGCCTGTTTATTCTCTGGAAGGAGTTCATGGTACATAAGTGACAGGCCAAGGGGCAACAGGTGCAGCTGGAGCAGAGGAGGTTCCATGGAAACATAAGGAGAAACTTCAGGGTGAGGGTGCCAGAGCCTGGCCCAGGCTGCCCAGAGAGACTGTGGAGTCTCCTCTGGAGACTTTCCAACCCCCCCTGGATCTGATCCTGGGTGGGCTGCCCTGGGTGATCCTGCTTTGACAGAGGGGTTGGGCTCAAAGATCCCCAAAGCTCCCTTCCAACCCCAAACATTCTGTGATTCTGTGGTAATGATCCCCTTAAAATCAGTGTGTGTAAAATTAATTTGAAGAACTAAGTTTTACTCTGCTGACTTGAGCTGTTGGAAGCACTGAGGTTCCAAAATGTATATATATTCAGCATTACTCCAAGCATCCAACTGCTTTCTCTGGCAAAGAAACTGAGACAGTCATAATACTCTTGGAGATAACCTTCACTAATTGCCAGCATGCCTGTCTCTGGGAGACAAGCTCCACCTCACCCAAATTCTGGTGTATCTACTGCAGATCTCTGAGGCTCCCCATAGAGCCAATGGAGAGATAGAAAAAACAAGTGCAGTTGATTTGATCTGTCTTAGTTAACTCCTCTAGGATTAGATGAATCACACCCTTGAAGTGTCTGCTTCTCTTCTCTGACATAAAAGGGAATATGAGGTGACTAATTCAGACCACACTAACCAGGAGGATCCCACCATGATTGGCTCTGGCTACAATCCAGGGAATAAAACAAAATAAATGTAAAGAAAAAAAAAAAAAGAAAATAGAAAAAAAGTCAAATTGAACTGCCAGACAAATAAGTTTAGCCAGAGGTGAGCTATCCCTTTAGTCATCCCCCCAAAAAACTCATGTTATGGTTTGTACCTTGCAGTGCTCAGAATGATGATGCAATTCTTGGACTAGAAATGTATGTCTGGAAAATGAGAATCTTTTCCTTTGTACACTTTGGGTAATCGTTGCTTTTCCAACTGCCTTAAGAATTTGTTTCCACCCACATGACTGATGCTCAGACTTCAGGTGGACTTCTGGTGCTAAATATTTTGGGGGTTTTTTTCAAGGAACAACCATAGGAAAAACAAATAGGTGAGAAAAGTTTGCTTTTCCTGTCGTTCAATGGAATTTGCACGTCTGTCACCTCCTCATTCTTTAGTAGTGAGGACTCACATTTCCTCTGGAGCACTGGTGACACAGTGGTGACACTGAACATGATCCTGAGCAGCTTTTGCTGTAGTATTTGAAAATCTTCTCTGTGCCAACTGATTGATGAAAGAATAGGAAAGATTCTCAAGTCTCTCCTAAACAGGTAGAATACACTGAAAGAGTGAAAAAGCCACATTTTACTTTCACATCATGGCCAACAGACTTATGATTTATTCTCTGCTCCACCTCATTGGGAAACTAGAGTCTTTCTGCAAGGGCAAAGAGGAGCAACATGGCAGGATAAGGTTCATGTCTGCAGCCTCTTGTTGCCAAGCTGCAGTCCTGCTGTCATTCCCCTTCCAAGGGGAGAAATCTCTAGTGACCCAGCCTCTCCTAGTTGAGGAAAGGCAGTTAAGACCCTGAAAAACTAGAAATTATCTTCTAGAAGCAACATCTTCTCTAGCAACATTCAGAAGAACCATAGAATAATGTCAGGTGCTGGAAGGGACCTCGGAAGATCATCTAGTCCAACCCCCCTGCCAGAGCTTAGACAAATGCTGAAGACAGAGAGCAGAGGGACAACAAACAAAGATGCATCAGACTTGAGAACAGAAGTGGCATCAGAGTGCTTTTGAAGCTTTGAATTCTGAATTTACTGATGAGTCTGAATGGAGATGGTTACTCAACTCCTTTCTCCTCCTCTCTCTCAACGCCCTCCAAGAGCTGCCCAAACCTTGCAACCATTGGCAGTTTTAACTATTTCCCAGCACCACTCACTGCTGAGATTCTTTTGAACCATCTAATCTTAACAATTTGAGGTGAACCCTAAGTGTTAACCTGCAATATTCTGCTTTTTTTTTTTCCATCTGTTCAGGTGCAACAGGCATTGAAGATCGTTTGCAGGATGGTGTTCCAGAAACCATTGCCAACCTACGTAAGGCTGGGCTGCAGATTTGGGTCCTTACTGGAGACAAGCAAGAAACAGCTGTTAATATTGCTTATGCCTGCAAGCTGCTAGATCACGATGAAGAAATCATCACTTTGAATGCTGAATCACCAGTAAGCAGATCCAATACCCAAGTTTACTTGTGAACTAGCTTTGCTTTATTTTCAACTTGTACCAATCAAAGTTTGATGGCTTTTTTTTCTCCTTTCCCTCTTTTTTTTTTTTTCCTTCTTTTCCTGCTGCATCTGTAATTTTCAGGTAGGCCATGTCTTGGACTACTTTTCAGTGAATCATGCTTCTGAGTCATAGTGTCATGTATCATAATCTCACTAAAGACATGTAAGTGTGTAGTGGGCTTTACCATGAATGAAAATATACCATAGCAGCATAAATGTGTGTTCTCAAAACATCCCTGCTTTTGCTTATTGGTACTAATGGGTCTCCAAAACCAACCTGAATTGGGGAAGAAAACAACTTATTACCTATTAAGAATGTGTATTTATTTTACACCACTAAAATATGGTGTTTAGATAGTCATTTGTGTTTTCCCAGCTGGCTTTTTCTCTGGAGATAGAAGCACTACTTAAATTTCACTGCTAACACTGAGAGTCAGAAAAACCACATCTACTGCCTTGCTTCCTAACAGACTTTTTCTGATTCTTCTGGATTACTGATCTTTCCTGTGCTCAGCTTGTTGCAAGCAGTCACAAAGAGTTTACTGATATGGTCTAACACACAAGGAACCAGACTGATAGTGCTATAGTCCTTTAATGGGGTGATAACATTGGACTTCAGCAGAGGAGAGGTAGGCCAGCAGTATCCAGCTCCAATTTCTTTCCAAAAGGAAGAAAAGATATCAGCATTTTACCAACTGAACTGGTAAATTGATTTTCTGTGATCTTTCTCTTTTTTTTGTGTCATACTTTGCTGTGAGACCACTAGCATGTCACTTTAAAAGCTCATATATTCTCAGTAACCTCTTCTAGTGGAGCATGGCTAGGAGAGAGAACTCAGCTTAAATAACCTTTAATTTGCCTTTAACAATGCATAACTATTTGATTTGAGTTGTAGGCGTGTACATGGTGTTCATCACCATACCTCACCTGCTACTGATGCTGATTATATCATTTCCCAGCACTGTTACTCTGAGGGGCTAAGAGAAATGAGTTCAGCATACAATACTGCATGTTAAAAAGGAATTAGATTCTAAGCCTTCCAAGTCCTCATCGCTGTCATTCTGCAGGAATTGTGTTCAGAGCTAATAGGAAAGATCATTAGAAATTAAAACTTTAATAGTGCAGCAAATATACCACATTCCCTATCATCCTTATGCCTAAATATACAGCAAACACCACCTTTTGAGCATGTTTTCTTCTTTTCTCTCCAGCATATTCATTGTGGATGTTGTTTTTTTCAGGAGACATGTGCTGTGTTGCTGGAACAGTGTCTGCAGTGCGTAGAGTCTAAATTTTCCAACGACACACTAGACGAAGCTAGAGGAAATATGCCTGTTGGGTTCACCCCTCTCTACCCACCCTCTTCCCCTGTGCTTTCCAGCTTGGGTCTAGTGATTGATGGAAGGACTCTGGCTTATGCCCTGGAACCTACACTAGAAGATAAATTCCTTGCTCTGGCCAAGCGATGCCGTTCGGTCTTGTGTTGTCGCTCTACCCCAATCCAAAAGAGCATGGTAGTGAAACTGGTCAGAGACAAACTCAAAGCCATGACCTTGGCAATAGGTAAATACCTCTGTCTTGATGTCTACTGTGCCTTGAAAACCTGGATCTTTTCACTTGCAGTAGGACCCTTGCAGCTGCCTCACGACTCAAATAGTCCTCCTGTGTCGTCTGAAAATGGTCAGACAGCTCTGACATCTCTTTATTCAAAACTAAGATATAACTGAGGGAGCCCTTGGGATTTCTTTCTACAGAAGTTAAGTAATTGGAACCCAGGTATATGATGAGGCTTTGGCACATGGTGGCTGAACCCAGCTGGGGTAGCTGATGCTGGGCACACCACCATTTTGCAACCACTGTAATGCATAGAACAACACTGGGCTCAGTGTTCTTTCATCCAGTCATTTATTAAACTCAGGGTTCTGTGTTTCTCATCACAAATCAGCCATACAGCATAGGATATCAGTTGGCCTTGTCACTATAGAGAAGGGATTTACAACAGGCATCGTGCCAGCTCATACACTTCTGCCCAGCTAATCACTTAGTTGGCAAAGGGAAGCTTTTGCCAGTCACTCTGTTTTCAATCTGGCAGCATCTTCTATGTTGGCACGATTTTAACACAAGAAAAATCAACCAGCTCTTCTTCCCCTATCTCAGATTTAGGCTCGTGCTGCATTAGTGTAGCAAAAACAAACTGGACTGCAATGTTTAAGCAAATGATGTGTTTGAACTCACAGGTTTAACTGTAAGGCCCAAGCAAACCATCTTTTTGAAGTCTAACTCTCCACTAAGGAGGGTTTTTTTTGCTACAGAATACACTATAACAAACTAGGAAGTGTGCTAAATATTCTACATGTGTTAATCACCCATGTTTGCAAACTTACAGCATGCTAAATATTCACTCACCACTCCAGCTAAGGGCTCTCTAGCCTAGAAAACTCACCTTGGCTGATGTCCTGCCCAAGGGGGAAGGATCTCCCTCTATCCAGGTGAGAGTTGGAGAGACAACTCTCAAAATCTAAGCTAAACCTGAGCACTTTTATCCCCTGGTTTAAATCATTATTCATTATATAGTTTAAATGCACAAGGTTGAGGCTGAAACTCTTCAGGTGGTTGTGGCAAAACTCTGCTCCATGGGATTATGGCAGCTGGAGACACAAAAATTATCCTGTCTTCTGAAGCCACCAGTGAAGCCCTCCAGGTTTTCCTTATCTCACTTTCTCAGGAAGCTGGCTAGTGGTTTGAATTGAGGCTCAGGACACACCATTTGTGGAGGAATTTCAAGGCCCAGCTCACATTTGGGTTCTTTGGGTGGTGCAGCATGGCCTGGTTTGGCCTGGGTCTTATGGACAACTCCAGGCTGAGCCATCTCCAGAGCTCCCCACGTGCCATCCCTGCTTAGAAAAGGCCAGAGACAGCAAACCAAGGCTGAGCCACCTGCACAACCCCCCTGTGAGCTGCCTGCATGCATCAGATAATACTGAAATTTGCTCATGAGCTATGAGCCAGAAAAGCCACACAATTAGAAGACACAATTACAGTGTATATTGTCATAAGCACACCAGCTTTCATCTACCTATCTTGGTTAATCACAGCAGCAGTAAATGTGGATTGGACCTCCCCATGGGAAGCCCTATATATAACAATTATCAGACTCCTGTGACATCAAATGTGTGCTGATTATAATAATCCATGTGCTCACTATATTATATGTGGCTCAAATATACCTTCCTCATACTGACTTTCTATCTTTGACTGACTGTGGCCATAACTATTTGCATATGTTGTCAAAAACATCTGCCTGATTAACTTATCACAAAGTTATCACAGAGACATCAGCTTTGTCAGGTGAGCAGACACCACTCTGATGTGTGCCAACAGCAGGGAAGCTGGAATGCAGCACCCTGAATGGAAATTTGAGGTTAAGAAGGAAGGATTAGCATCCTGGTATCCTTTCTGTGGCACCCAGCACTTGTGATTTCATGACTGGAAGAAGAGCAAGGGCTGGTGACTGTGCAACCATTGCAGTTACATCAACCTGTGATAGAGATATTTGACCACAGAGTGTTCAAACCAAGAAAGAATCTACTTTTTAACTTCATTGTATTTTTTACTATGCAGACATTCTCATTGGCTTTAGGCTTCCTTGCACATTTCAATCTTAGTCATACCTAATTGCAAGCAGAAAGGTGATCAGGAAGCAGAAACATTGGGAAGTTCCTTCTCAGCCTTCCATAGTTTTAGTTTTTTGTGCAGTTTAGGCTGAACACTTAAATTTTAAGTCTTAAAGAGAGGGGTTTGTTGTATTTTTACTTTTCCATGATAAAAAAAAAAAAGTCTACAGAGATCAGAATGTCTTGACAGCTTTGCCAAGCTTTGAATTTTATATTCCAAAGATGTATCCTTCCCTAGCTGACACCTCCCTTACCACAACACTTGGTACACAACCCCCTTACTCAGCCAACACTCAGTAACAAGTGATTTTCCTTTGCTTTACTGCTGTCAACTGTTCCTGGTCTACTAGCAATGACAAAACTGTCTCTTGTCATCTTCAGGGGATGGTGCCAATGATGTCAGCATGATCCAAGTGGCAGATGTTGGCGTGGGGATCTCTGGTCAAGAAGGCATGCAGGTAACATTGCTCAGTCACTGACAAGACCTCTTATGAAAGGGTGAAACAGGCACTTTGCATATGTTAGCTTGACCAAGCTGCCTTTGGATAACCAGGAGAACTGGCAGGTTGTGCTCAGAAGTGCCAGTTGTGCATCACCAGAGGTTTTCAGCCTGAGATTGAGTTTGGTCTCAGATCTGTGGTGAGGTTGCACATGCTACCTTATTAATCTTATTCATGGTTATAAATCTCTGCAGGGTGAGTGTAAAGTAGGAGGGGCCATTCTTTTCCAAGTGGTGCCCTGTGGTAGGACAAGAGATGATGGTAGCAGGTGAAACACAAGTTCCACCTCAACATGAGGAAAAACTTCAGTGTGAGAGTGACAGAGCCTGGAACTGGCTGCCCAGAGAGGCTGTGGAGTCTCCTGCTCTGGAGACTTTCCAACCCCCCCTGGATCTGTTCCTGTGGGGGCTGCCCTGGGTGCCCCTGCTCTGACAGAGGGACTGGACTTGATGACCTCCACAGCTCCCTTCCAATCCCTATCATTTTATGATTCTATGATTCTACCTTCTCAGAAAATTCTAAGCAATGTGTTTCATGAAATCATTTATTAAATGTTTTTTTAAAAGAAGCAAAAAAGCTCAGCTATTCATTATTAAGGAAATATTTCACTTATTCTGTCTGTTATTCTTCTCTTTCCTGTATTGTGTGGTTATACTTCTCCTGTGGAGTAGCTGCACAACCCCATCCAGCTGAGGCAGTCTGTTGGCATGTTGTGGTGGTGGCCCTTAGCCCAACCACCCACACATCTCACTCACTCAGCCTATTCAGACAGCAGAAGAGTGAAAAAAAAAAGAGAAAATTACAGCCATTTGCAGAACCACTGCTTCCTACACATGATGCCAAGTCTTGGTTTTCTCCCCATTTCCTAACCCAGGGAGCAGCAAGATAAGGGGACTTGTTCTATAGTCTTTTGGATGTGTCCAGCCTGTGATTGCTGTATTTACCACTGGATAAAATCACTTCTCCCATCCCCAAAACAGAGGATGTGTATGTATAGGATGTATTACCTCCTGTATTACCTATTAGCTCTGCCTCCTCTAGTGCTGGCACAGTTCACTTGCAGTGTTGGCACCAGATAAAAGACAGAGAGAATGAGGAAGGTACCTCATGCCCACAAACTACCTTGTCTTTGGGCTGAGGGCAGGCTGTTTGCATGAGAAAATAGAGTAGCTGAGTAGATGTCAAAGAGCTCTTCAGGGAAGATGGGAAGTGTTTCCATCCTGAGGACCTGATCAGACTAAGTTGGGCTTCAGGTTCCTCTTTTACCCAGAGGAGACTCTTTTTGTGGGATCCAAGCCTATCAATACCAAAAAATCTGCCCCAAACTCCTGGGTCATATCATCTTTTATGAACTTACCATCTCCTATCATCTGTGCATTACTTCAGATCACTTTTTTTCTTCATGCAGACTCATAGCATTTTTTTTTTTTACTCCTCTACCAATTATGCCAGTTTCAGTTGAGCTCATACAACAACCAGCCCTCAGATGCCCCTGGCTTCTGCAGAGTATTCAAATCTGAAAGCTATTTGCTCATTAACCCATTAAAATACCTGTTGGCTTGTTTTTTTTCTAAATGAAAGTTCAACAGAGTGGAAAATGTTTATAGAGCCCTTGCTTTACTACAAGGTCCTAAGGAACTGTGCAGGACTCTACTATAAACAGCTGTCAGAATCTTCCACACACAGGCACTTAGATGTCTAAATCAGCAACACCCACTTGATTTATTTTCTTCCCACTTTCTATGGGCTCATGTGGAGCATGAATCACATTTTCCTGTGAAAAAGCTGGCAGAAAAAAAAAAAAAAAAGAGAAATGTGAAAATCGAGGGGGGTATTGTGAGGAGAAATAAACATGCAAATGTCTTTGGAAAAATGTTTTCCTCGTTGTGTTGCTCACTGTAATCAAAATGGAATCAAACTATTTAGAAGCACAAAGGAAAAGGAGCTTTAACCTTGGAAAGCAGCATTCCACAGACCTTGGAGTCCTGGTGGACAGCAAGTTCTCCATGGGACAGCAATGAAAAGGGATACCAAAATAGAAAATTAAAAGTTAAATGAAATTAAATGGCATTGTAGTGTGACCCTAGGGATACAGAAAATCATGAAACAACTGTGACAACACCATCATTTAGAAGAAGTTCTCCTCTAGATGTGCTGTAGCCTGAATTTTAGTCAGAAATAGAGAGAAACTTGGTGATTCATTTTGTCAGTGTGATCTGGCATCCTGCACAGTCCCAGGGTAGTGTCATCAAGAGGGATTTGTTCATAGGCAGATTTAGCAAACATGCAATTTTTTAAAATCCCTCAAAATACTCAGGACATCTGGGTAAACTTTTTAAGCCAGAATTCCAAATGTAATTAAAAACTAATATTTTTCTTGGTTTGTTTTTTAAAGTCCCATCATCGTGATGCAGCCAAATAATTGTCCTTTTCTTATTTTATTCTCTGGGAATTTATTTCACCCCAGAAATACCCTGTAGTTGTTACAAAGATAATGTTGCAGCCACCAAGGTGTTGATACATGAACCCTGAGCCTTCATGCTCATGCATCTGCCATCACCAGCCAACTCTCCCACCTCTTGCTTTTTATTGTTGCTTGCCACCATCTGCAATGTGGACTGTCATCTCCTTTGGGCAACAACCAGGTGGTTCCTGCATGTTCTGCTGGGTCTGCTTTTGGGTATTCCAAATCAGTACAGCAGCAGCTGCATTTCAGATGGATTTCATTCTTTATGAGTACAGTTTCCATCACAGAATGGTAGAGGTTGGAAGGGACCTTCAATGATCATCGAGTCCAACCCCTGCCAGAGCAGAGCTAAAACTAGGGCAGATCACTCAGAAACACATCCAGACAGGGCTGGGAAGTCTCCAGAGGAGGAGACTCCACAACCTCTCTGGGGAGTCTGTTCCAGGCTCTAGCAGCCTCACAGGGAAGAAGTTCTTCATCACGTTGAGGTGGAACTCCCTGTGCTCCAGCTGGAATCCATTACCCCTCATCCTATCACAGGGCACAGGTGCAAAGAGGCTGTCCCTGCCTTCCTGACACCCAGCCCTCAGGTATTTATGGACATTAATGAGATCCCCCCTCAGGCTTCTCCTCTCCAGACTCAACAGCCCCAGGGCTTTCAGCCTTTCCTCATAAGGCAGATATTCTAGCCCCTTTATCACCCTCTTAGCCCTCCCTTGGACTTTCTCCAGTATTTCCCTTGTCCCTCTTGACCTGGGGAGCCCAGAACTGGATGCAACACTCCAGGTAAGGTCTCCCTAGAGCAGAAAGGGAGGAGAACCTCCCTCAACATGCCGGCCACCCCCTTCTCAATGCACCCATTGACCATAGGAGTTGAGAAGGTGCCCAAATCCACTGCTGCTGATGGAAAGGATGCTTTCCAATAATAATCCCAACTTTTTCTTTCCTTAAAGGCAGTGATGGCAAGTGATTTTGCAATCCCAAGATTCAGGTACCTGGAGAAGCTCTTGCTTGTTCACGGCCACTGGTGTTATTCCCGACTTGCCAACATGGTGCTGTATTTCTTCTACAAAAATGCAGTAAGTGTTTGACTTGGCAGCTTTCTGTCTCCCCCCATCATGCTTCCCAGGGTTGATTTCTGTGCTGAGTCTTAGGTCAACCTTCAAATGGTTTCTAAATAAGCTGCAAAGAGATTTGCACAGAGTTGGAATTCCTGCCTTTTGCAGGAATACAGGCCCCACTCCATAACGGCCACAGTGTGCTGCTGAATGTGCAAATTAGGTAACAGAAATACCAAACACTGCTTAAGAAAAGTTTCTTTATCAAGCAGGTTTGCAGGGTTTAGCTGGCTGGACACAGGAGTCTTTTAATGCCAAAGCCATCCAGCATCAGTCCAAAGTAGCAGTGGAGTGTCTTTTCTTTCCCTGACCTGATCATGTCGTTGCCTGTGAATCACTCTACCTATTCCCTAGGGACCTGAGATAATTGAAGTCCTCTCTTTCTCTTAGCTGCAGAGACTGGGAAGGGTTTTTCTTTATTTAACCTACTCCAAACTAACCAAAAGAGTTCATTAGAAAGAAAGCTTTGTGGTAAAGAACAGACTGCAGGTCTGTGTTTCCTCCCTGGTGTATGAAACAGGAGTTAGTCCAGCACTGGGCACTAAGCCAGTAGCAGCTCAACTCCTTGGCTCTAACAAAAGCCCTTTGCATTGATCTTAGAGCACAAAGATGATTGATTGGAAATGGCCTAACAAGACAATGAAGAATTCCACCAGCTGAGTGGGAGTCACTGGCAGGCACACAGCTCTGCTCACTTCTAACACCTACAGATCATTTTGGGAGCACAGGGAAAAAGAGGAGGACCTGAGTTCTCAGACCTCAGTAAAAAAAAAAAAATAGTTCTCAAATTTTTTTTAAAGTTGCTCTCCAAAATAAATCCAATCCTCTTTTTTTTTTTTTTTTAATCATTAATAACTTTTTAGTGCAAATTCTTCTTGGCCAATCTTTGTCTGATCTCAGCCTGAGATTTTATCAGGAGGAGACCATCCTTGGCTCAAAATTTTGGACATCACAGGAATGAAAAGGTTAATAAAGTTTAATAAAGCATTTTTGTGTTAACACTAGTGCCTTCTGCATCCAAGAAGCCTTCTAGACACACAAGAGACAAGACACTTGGATGTTCTGAAGTGCTGCCCTGAGTCTGAAATAGCAGTCAGATTTTAATAGTGCTGCACCAAGTGGAGAGACACAACAGTGAAATATCTGGGGGTGTTCAAAAGTGTGATTTTTTTTATTTTTTTTTTTTAAGGCTTGGTCCTGAATGATGCTCAAAGTCTATTTTCCCACCCCCAGTGCTGTATGCTCCCAAAATCCCCTTTGTCTTGATGGTATTGGATCTGGACTTGCCAAGAAGCAAGTGCAGAGATATCTTACATTAAAATTAAAGCAAACAAACAACAAGTAATAAACACAAGACATTCCAGCAATCAGCAGCCAGGGGTGTTGTCTATACATCTAGATTTTTGTTGTTGTTGTTCAGCTCTTGTAAAATCTTCCATTTCTTTTGGTACAGCTCCCCTTGATTATGAGCATTATTTCTCATGCCATTTTTAGCAAGAGATTTTCAGAAGCTGCTGCCTCAAGGCTAGAACATAACTGAGGAAATCTCTTTGTGTTGGCTCTGCTTTGGCAGCCTTGAGAGCTTTCTGAGCAATACTTGTTGCTGCTGCAGCAGGGTATCCAACCTATAGACAGTGATATGCCTGGCACAGGACAGAATATTCAGAAAGGAAAGATGTGATCTTTTTGCAAGGATGCTGTTCTGGGTGATTCTCCACAGAGAACACAGAGCTACACTACAAATGATCTGCAAGTTTTCAGTTTCCTCAAGTGTTTGGGTTTTTTTTTTTTCTCCTTTTGTTCATATAATGAAGTTTTCCATTCTTCACTAGAACTTAACACAGAAGTGTAAACTCCAAATTGCTGCAAAAGCCATTTGGAAACTCAGATGACTTATCCAAGAAGATGTTTGGCTCGGAGGAGATAATAAAAATACAAGTAAAATACAAACTAAAACACAGTGTTACTAGAAATATCAGAGCCTGATGAAACAGAATTCTACCTCACTTTTTTGCCCTGCTTCTTCCCCTTTGGACTTTCTTTGCAAGACAGCACTGAGCATTTTTTGACATATACTTCATTCACTGAGAAATTCTGGGACAACACTCATCAAACAATCCCATCTGAGCAGGGGGGAAAAAAAGGAAACCTTTTTTATTGAAAGCCTAATTCATTTTTTATGCAAACACATCTTGACTTTTTCAGGGGAGTAATTCACTGAAGCAAGAGGGAGCATTATATTTGAAATGAAATTAAATGCTCATTAAATTCAAACTAAAGAAAGAAAAAACAAATCTGATTTAAGCTTGGTTACTGAAATGTTGTTTATTTGTACAACTTTGACAGCACTGCTGAGACCAGTCCTAGAGATGGTAGGAAAATTTTCAGCTGACTGTATTTTCAACAAGCTACCCACTTGTGTCAGAGCCAAACTGTTTCCAAGACAGGTTAATTTTAGCAAGGCCCTAGAGAGGAAAATGTCTTGGGTCTAGGATCAGCTGTTTATTACAGATGAGTGAGAGAAAAGTATCTAAATTCACATGTTTACTGCAATTCTGTCTTGAGAAAAGGCTCGAGAAATTGTGTTGGTTTTTAGGATGCAGAAAGGAAATAAAATTCCAAATCCATTCAACCACCCAACTGTACTGAAGTGAGGAAGCTCTGGCAACAAAACCTTGATATGATATGATATTCTTGATAAGATCCTTAAAAAAACCCACCACCATTTAACTTTTAATATGTTAGTTTTTAGTGTGGGCTCACAAACAGCAAGACACATGTTGCTGCTGATCTACAAACACTTCAATGTAGTATGCAAATATTGCCTGAACATATATATTGCATATATACATTTATATGCATCAGGACTCTTATTTTTTTACCATTCCCCTTCACAAGATCAGCATCCTTTCCTTATAGCAGTATTCACTAAGCAGATGAAAGCTAGTTTGGGTTTTTTTCCTCCTGTGTTGAAATTTCAACCACATTTTAGCACCCATAGAACAGATCTGTTTGCCTCTGCATATCTAAAATTGATGAAGGGTTCTCCAGCTGGCTGAAAGGTTTTAAGAGCAGCATGCAAAAAGAAGAGGAATTGAAAGGAGAGGTCATGGCACTTCCCTTCCTCATGGTTAAAACAGGGAAAACCCTCATGGGAAAATTGCCAAGGTTTTTCTGATTTCCTTCCATTTGGTGTTAATCACTTCATAAAGAGTAATAAAAGTTGCAGTTTTAGGAGGACCCCAAGCCTGTGAATTTACCTCTTCCCCAAGGAAGCTGCCTTTCTTGTTTTAGTGAGATCAGCACCTCTCCTGAGCCCTAAAAACCACTGAGTTCTCCATGCTGCAGAGGTTGTAGAAGAAATGAGTTGCATGGTTTGTCCCTTTTGGGTGATTCCAAGTGGGAAGAATCCCACTGCAGCTGTTTACACTGATGAGTTCTTTACTGCAGCATAAGGGAAACTGAGGAAACAGCACTGCTAATTTCCTGAATTTCAAAGCAGAGAGAGATAAAATAGTTAAGACAACTAGACCTGCCAGTTTCCCCTCCCTTGCTGCTACTGATCTCATGTTGGTCTTGCAAAGAAGTTCTACATTTACCTATTGTGGACAAGCAGAGCCTTGATGATCTGGACATTAAAGAAACATTTTTCACAGGAAGAGCAGCCAGAACCTGGCACAGGCTGCCCAGGGAGGGGTTGAGTCCTCATCCCTGGGAGTGTTTCAGGGTGGTTTGGATGTGGGTTTGAGGGCCATGGTTTAGGGGTGAACTTCATAGGGTTCATGGTTGGACTGGATGATCCCAAGGGGCTTTTCCAACCTGATTGTCTCTATAATTCTGCTTATCTTGTCATATTTACAGCATTGCTCTTGTTGTTTCAGATGTTTGTGGCCTTGCTCTTCTGGTATCAGTTCTACTGTGGTTTCTCTGGCTCGTCGATGATCGATCAGTGGTATCTCATCTTCTTTAATTTACTCTTCTCCTCTCTTCCACAACTGATCACTGGTGTGCTGGATAAGGACGTGCCAGCTGAAGTGTTAATTGCTGTACCCCAGCTTTATAAAAGTGGCCAGAATATGGAGGTAAAAACTTCTTCCTTTTTGTATTTGGTTTGGGTTTTTTTTTTCCATGTCACCTGAAAACCACCCCCTGCTGACAAAAACCAGCCTGAGAAGTCACTGTTATTATTTCATTGTATTGCTCATCTGAGTCAAAGTGTCTACATGCTGAAAACACTTTTAAATCAAACAACAAAAACAAAACCCCAGCTACATTTGGAAATACACAACAGGAGACAAGCTGGATACATTAAATCAAAACTGAGCACCTCCCTCATGGGCCAGGCTCACAAATAACCACAAAATAAAGCAGATTATACCTTGTAGACCAGTGCAGACTTTCACAGAATAACCTCACAGTACTTACTCAGAAACTCAGGCCTCAGCCTATTACAGTCAGAAAAGAAAGATGGTTTTAGGAGTAAGCACAGAGGTCAACAGACTGAGGGTCTGCAGGAGGTGGTCACCAGCAGATGACAGGTTCAGATGAACTATCTGTTGAAAACACCTTGTCCCTGCCTGCTTGAATTGTACAGTGAAAACAGAAGGAATTGCAGGAGAGATTAAAGCCAAACCACATCTGGTAATTACAGCTACAGTGTGCTGTGGGAAAATCTTTCTGCTTGGCAAAACTATCAGTATTGAGACATTGCTGCCAAGGCAACAGCTTGACTTAAAAGCATCTGACATTGTGGCCTCTGAGAGGAGGCAGTGAGTGGTTCTTGCCTCTTAACTGTACACCTGCATTTGGTACCCTACACATCTAGTGATGCTGCTGGACACTCTCCTGGAAAGATGAAAGGAGAATTTTAGTGCCCTCCCAGAGCAGAGTACCCTGCAGGTAGACTCTTCATCCTCAAGAGATCCTTGAGACTTCACCTGGAGTATTGTGACCAGATCTGGTCTCCTCAGTTCAAGAGGGACAGGGATCTACTGGAGAGAGTCCAAGGGAGGCTACAAGGATGATGCAGGGGCTGGAACAGCTGCCTTATGAGGAAAGGTTGAGAGATCTGTGGCTTTTTAGGCTGGAGAGAACTGAGAGGACTTCTAATTAGTGTCTCTAAATCCATGAGGGCTGGGTGTCAAGAGGTCAGGGACAGCATCTTTGCACTTGTGCCTTTTGACAGAACAAAGGGCAGTGGATTAGGCTCTGATTTTCTTAATTGTTTTCATGCCACAGGAGTACCAGCCACATATGTTTTGGATGAACATGATTGATGCTCTGTATCAAAGCCTGGTTTGTTTCTTCATCCCCTATTTTGTGAGTATTTGGTTTAAGCCCTTTTATTTCAGGCAACTTGAGGAGGACTGACTGCAGAGCTTGGGTTAAATTCTCTCTCCTTCTTTATAGACTTACCATGATTCAGAGGTGGATGTCTTCTCCTGGGGAACCCCCATCACCACAATAGCTCTTTTCACCATCATACTACATCTGGCTATTGAAACCAAAACTTGGGTAAGGTACCCACAGCCTCCATAGAAACTCAGTGGCATTCACATCATTCTTTTCTTAGCACTGCTCTTCAAAACCAAATGATGGTTGTATTGTTTCCTCAGCACGTTCTGTTTTTAGCAAGCACCTTAAGCAAAGATGAAAAAGGTTTTAAACTGTGATCTGCAAAGAGCTTTGTAGTGTTGTATCTATAATAAGAATTTTTGAAAGTTCAAGGCTCTAAACTCTTTGCTCTGCATGGATTTGGCTCTGGAAATTAAGTTTTAATTCAAAATCACAGCACAACTTCTCAGAATATAAGGAATCATGATCCTTTTTTTGTTCTGTTGTTCTAGACTTTTCTCCACTGGTCATCTTGCATCTTCAGTATCCTTTTATTTTTCTTTGTGGCCCTGGTTTACAACGCTTCCTGCCCAGTATGCCATCCTCCATCCAACCCCTACTGGACTATGGAAAGGCTGATGGGAGACCCTATGTTCTATCTTACTTGCATTGTATCACCTGTCGTTGCATTGCTGCCCAGGTATTATAACTTCTCTAATATATCAAAGCTCTTTATGGATGTGGTTGGGAGGGCAGGAAACATTTCTCCTTCTACCCCCTCTCTCTTTTTTTGCCTTACCAGCCAAGTCAATATTTTTCAGCAGCTGATTATATGAAGTCAGGTTGTCTAACCACAGGAACAGACCACAGCTCCTGGTTGTAGACCACAAGAGTGGGATAATTGTAGGTTGTTGGTTGAACCTCCTGGCCACGCAGAGATTTGCTACCCTGTGAGGTTTTCCATGATGCTTCTATATTCAACCCATCCTCCCATAACAGAAATTCTAAGGTGGTGTGGACTGACTTGGATCTAGGAGACCTGCTCTGCAGACTGATCCCCCTTGCCTTTGATTCCTCTCTAGGAAGGATGAAAGGCTGTGTGTAATCAGGTGGATTGCTGGCTAAAGACACAGATTAATTACACTGCTTGTTGTTAATCACAATATTAGCACAGCACTCAGAGCTCACCTACAAGATTTTTCGTGTCAAACATAAGAAAGGCATAGGGGTTTTTTTCCTGTGTGTTGTACATTTGGACGTTTTCTCTTAACAACCTCTTGGCTGCTTCCTCCTTCCAGTTCTTTTCACGTGTTCTTCCTCCTCTTGCAGATTTCTGTACAGAATCCTTCAGGGAACACTATTCCCAACCCAGCTTCAGCTTGGCCGCCAGTTGAGTAAATTACCCCCGGAGATTCGCACCCAGCTCCTGCCCAAGTGGAATGGGAAGGAAACAACACGTCAGGCACAACCCTCTGCAAACAGCTTCTCCCCGAGCCTTGGCTCAAACTCTAGTGATTGTTGTAAGGCCAATAACCAAAGCACACCTTGTCCAACACCTCCTGGGCCGAGCGAGTCACCTTTCCAAGGGCACACGAAGGCAGAACACGCAGCAGCACATCAGCCTGTGGCTGCCTCTCCCCGGGGAGCTGTGTTGGATGAGGAAAACAAACTCCCCTCACCAGCAGGTAACCCGGAAACGCCCGTGGGATGTCATGAAGTCACACACGACACCTCAGAGGTCGAGTCTCTGCCTGTGGGAGCAACTTTCCCCTGGAGCTCAGCAGTTGATCAAGCAGACTTCAGTTTGTTGAAGTGGATCACGTCAACTCCTCTCTTCAGTCGCATGGGGACTGTTCTCCAGGTGCCATCAGGCAGCTTACAGAGTGAAACCCAGGACAGTACGTGTGTGCTCAGCCCTCCCCTGCACGTGGACTTCAAAGGCTTAAAAGAACAGAGCTCAAATAGCTTGCAGGACAAAAGGAAAGGGACCTCAGGTGATCGTTGTAAAAGTGACAATTCCGAGACCACCTTTTTATGACATGGGCCTCGAATATATTTATCTTTTCTATTTGCACACGTTTATAGTGAGATTACTCTATTTGTTTCCAAAGATGAAACAGAAAAAAAAAAAAAAGAAAAAAGAAAAAAAATCAAAGGTACAGAATGATTATTTAAGAATGTTTAAATACAGTCTATTGAAATAAGAGCTTTAAATACAAAGAAACACTTGAAAATTTCATTTATATTGTTTTATTTTTTCATCTCATTTTGTAAGGAAATGCCATTGCTCTATTTTTCAGAGGCTTCTCTTTTATTCTGACACATACTGTAAAAGCAAAGGACCTATCTACTACCATATTCAAAACAATTAGATTCAGCAGCAATTACTGATTTCATTAGAGGCCATTTAGTAATCAAGGGGGAAGAACCATTGTAACAAATAGGCACTGCAATTCCATCCATCATCTGCTTGCCAGGGTTTCTTGTCACTGGAGCAACCCATTAGGCAAGGCTATGGAACTGTTACACACCTCTCCTGTAAATGTTAACAGTATCTTACCACCACATTAATAATGCTGGTATTTTAGAAGTGACACCACACTTTTGATATTGCAGCCATAGCCTTTTATGTGTCATGATAAAACAATAAATAAATGACCTTCCATATTGCAAAGTGACTTCCCAGTCTGACATTAATAGTAATTCAACCCTTCACTTGGAACAGCCAGCTGTGGCCTTGTGTCAGGTGGCTCAGCTCCTGAAGAAGAGTTATTTGGTGACAGAGAGCTGGATTTGTTGGGTCTGCTGTAGAGTTTGAGCTGGGAGGGTCTCTGATCCATGCTGGAGCACTACCAGGATTAGGCTGGTTCTGCTGAAGGAGTTAGTCATAGATATGTGCTGCTTTCTAGTGGAGGACACACAGGGTGGAGCTTGGTTAGGCACTGTCACTGTTGTTTCAGAAAGTTAAATCAAGCCCTTGGAGATCTGGAAGGGCCATGACCAGGCTGCAGGGATATGCAGAGCCTGGTCTAGGACAGGCTGGCCCCAGTCCTTCAAGCTAAAGTCCATCACCAGCAGCTGCTGGTGGGGTTTGAATGTCTCCAGAGAAGGAGACTCCACAACCTCTCTGGGCAGCCTGGGCCAGGCTCTGGCACCCTCACTGTGAAAATGTTTCTCCTGATGTTTCCATGAAACCTCCACTATTCATCTTGCACCCATTGCCCCTTGTCCTGTCACTGGACATCACTCAGAAGAGAGATTCCAGTCCACTGAAAGGACTTTGGTGGGTCAACTCTCAAAGTCCTGCCTCATCAGCTTGTTATTATGCCCCTCTATGAGGTAGCCCTGTGAGAGGTCTGAATGAACAAGAACATCGTTAAGAGCAGATTAAAGACTTCAAAGTTTAGTGTGGTCATTGGTGTTGTTGCATCATGAGGAGCTCGTACATGGAAATAATCTCTTAGTGGACACAAAATGCTTGAAAGAGCCTTTTGAGAGACTGGGAAAGGTGTCAATGAAGAGCTGGCACCAGGAGAATAAAAGCTGCTCAGACTGGGTGGAGTTCCTCTGTCCTGCTGTAAGGAGATGTCCTGAGGCTTTAATTCATGTTTATTATCTGAGTAGTGGCCCCAAGCTGGGGTAGGGTGCAGGTTTGCAGAGGTAGTGTTGACTCCAAGCTGGAGTAAGGAGCCTCTCACACCAACCCCACAGCCCTTCCACACTGCACTGCTGTAGTTAAATTAGAAGTTCCTGGCCTGAGATGTCCAGTGGTACATTTCTTGTGTTGGTTCATCATCTTTTCCAAAACCTTTAGGTTTTAAAGTCTCCAGTTTATTCCTGGACAGCCCTTTTTACATGCATGAAGGCACTGAACCATCCCTGCTGGATGCAGGTTCCACCCTTCCCTGCTTTCCTCCCCAGACATTGAGGTCATAGGGAGCCACTTGGACCTTCAGAACCCCAAACAATGACAGATATATTGCTTGGAAAGAAAAGATATGTCCTTCAGGGTCCTTTTGTTAATGAAAACAGCAGAGACACCCCTGGTTTAAGTAGTTTCTGGGTGGATACATCCTTTGATCCATCCACAACTGCCTGTTGAAGGAGGTGCAGTGACAACAGGATGATCATGAGCCAGCAAGGTGTCCTTGAGGTAATGAGGTAATGGTCACAAATGTGAACATAGGAAGGTCCATCTAGACATGAAGAGGAACTTCTTTACTTTGATGGTGACAGAGCCTGGAACAGGCTGCCCAGAGAGGCTGTGGAGTCTCTGGAGACATTCAAAACCCACCTGGACAAGGCAATCCTGTGTGACCTTCTCTGTTCTGGCAGGGGGATTGGACTCCGTGATCTCCAGAGGTCATTTCCAACCCCCACCATTCCATGACTCTGTGTGACAGCTGACACTGTTCTTGTCTTATTCTTTATATGCAATTGCCCCATATCTTGGAAGCTAAAAGAGGGTATTGAGCTTTTCACTGTACAATGTGAATACTCTTTATTTAGAAAAAAAAATCAAACTGCTAAGAAAAAAATGTGGGGGTTATATTTACTAAAAAAAAGAAGCCAACAGATTTATGACAAACTCTTTCAATCAGCTCTGTGGACTGTTAGAGCTGCATAAACCAATTTATTCCCAAGTGGGCTGGGTGTTTGCAGTTTATAAGATCCCTGTCATCTTGCAGACACAATTAACTTTGTAGCTGGTTTGTTTTGCTGCACATCCCCCCCACAAGAACTCAATAAAACCATTATAGCTGG
>JAOEGS010022772.1:20790-32721 GCA_025447755.1 Corythornis vintsioides
CCATTGCCTCTCGTCCTGTCACTGGATGACACTGAGCAGAGTCTGGCTCCATCCTCCCTACACTCACCTTTAACATATTGATAGACATATCAGTTAACATAGACATTGATGAGGACACCCTCAGTCTCTTCCAGGCTAAAGAGCCCCAGCTCTCTCAGCCTCTCCTCAGCAGGGAGATCTCCACTCCCTTCAGCATCTTGGTGCTCTGTGCTGGACTCTCTCCAGTAAATCTCAGTCTTTTCTGAACTGGGGTGCCCAAAACTGGACACAGTATTCCAGGTGGGGTCTCACCAGTGCAGAGTAGAGATTGAATCATTATAGTGAATTATTGAGAGAAACTGACTTGCTATTACATATAGCTTTCTCAATTTTATTATAGTAATGAATAGTTTTAATAAAAATAGTGAGAAAAATAGAATAGATTATGTAATATTTGAACTATTTAAGAAACACTATGAATACCAGGGTTGGTTATCATTTAAATATGTCCTGTATTCTGGAGTACTGATTATCTAAATATATTAGAAAGCACCAGTTTTTACTATTTTGTTTCTATGTTTTTGATTTTTTAGGGGTTTTTTGTTTGTTTGATTTGTTGCTGTTTTACGTGACTTGTTTGGGGTTTTTTTAGTGTTTGTGTGTGTTTTGGTTTTTTTGTTTCAGGTTTTTTTTAGTTTTCTGTTTTCTTTTTTTTTTTTTTTTTTTTTTTTTGATTGGTCTTGTCTGTATGTATAGAATGGGATTTTTGCCTCTGCATATAAAGAGATGATAGTTTATACTAGATGACATTCTGTAGTAATAGATATACTCAGTTTATCCAGGGAATGAATGACCATGTAGATGCATCAGTGTAACTACTAGAGAATCAATTCAACCCATCCTGCTACAAGCCTACATTTTGTTAATGAAATATAGTCCACACTGCCTGAAGTTCCAGTCTGCCATCACACTTCTTCTCCAGGAGCAACTTCTTTAAATTTGGCATGTATCAAGGATAGTAATTGTCATATCAGAATATTATTCTAGCCAGGTGGGTTTTGAGAACTTTCACTAATGAAAAATGCACCTGAAACTTACTGGAAAGAATAGTTCTCATGATTTAAAATTGACTGGATAATATTGTCTGAACAGTTTGATGACAATCTTTAAATGAACATTGTACATGGAACAATGTACAATCTAACATTTTCAGATCAGCAACTTTAAATTTAGCAATTATTTGTAAACCATTTTTTTTTTAGAATTTAAGTAGGACTTTTGAAATACTTATTTTGAAATTAGAACAGTGTGGTTTTGCTCAAATAACTCCTGAATCGTGCATTAAAAAATGGATAGGACAGGGAGAAAGCAGAAGACAGGAAGCGATAGAATAGTCTAGCAACTATTGGTCCAGCAACAACGTCCGCAGGGAAGAACTTCTTTCTTTCCGGGGAAATGCTTCCTTCTTTCATTCATCATAACGCAGATTTTGATACAGTTTTTTTCCATACAGCCCCACTACTCTCCCTGTACAGGTAAGAAATTCCTTCTGCTCCTCTGAGATAAGGGAGCGGTGTAGATAGCACAGTTCTTTGTTTGGCTAATTGATGAGATCAGTCTTCATAAATCAGGAGATTAAGACAACAGAGGCTGCAGGGTCGGGGAGTAAACTGGTCTGGTGGACTGTTGCTTAATTTCTTAGATTGTCTGAGACAAACACTATATGTCCTGTATGTCACAACTGGCAACAAAGCAAGTCAGAACTCCCCCAGCTCATTTTATCATAGATTTTGAAGCAGAAGCACATAGAGCACAAAGCTTGACTATTGATCAGAGACTGGCTGTTTTATCCAACAGTACGATCAAATTATATGACTGCAAATAATTAAATCACAAAAAAATCTCTGGAAGATTTATTTTTAAAGTAACAAAGGATAAAACATCTGGCTGTTCTGAGGTAAAAATATGGATTTATATCTAGGGGTGTGCTACTATTAACTGTCTTTAATACCTCACATCAAACATGGACAAGATGGTAAAAATGCAAGCATGTGGGACTGTTGTTAGATTCACAGAAAAAGCTTTCTGTCCTGGCAAGTAATTATAAAGGTGAAGAGAGTGGAAAAACTACTTGTAATGAAATTAGCCACACCAGTGAAGACTTTACAATTGAATCAGCAAGTGGAGGGGGGGAGTAGATGGGCTACAAAAATGTACACATTTGTTTTCCAGTCATAGGACAGATACTCAGAGTACTAGATGATCTGCTGAGTATTTAATTGCTCTTGTGGTGAGCATCTCTGAGACATTAGTGCTGTTATGGATGTTGCTTAAGGTTTCATTTTAGACAGATTGTATAGCTCTACTGCTATAAGTTGTACTGAAATAGATTACATTACTCACCTGACTAAGCTTAGCAATATTTGACCCATTAGCTCTTAATTTGTGCGTTAAATTTCTTTTCATAAATAGTTTATAGGTATCATGTTGCTTATTGAACATTCATTTCCTTGTTCAGAAACTCATCTTTGCATCTTGGTTTATACTGAAAGCAAATGGACATTATTATTATTATTTTGCCTTCATGAAAAAATAACTAAGTACCACTAATTCTGGTTTCCATGGTTAGAGATTGTCAATAAATTATTAACATGAGAATGGTTGACCTTCGGGAAAAATGATGTCTGTAGCGTTAATGAAAAATTACAGGCTGTTTGAAAATCATTTTGAGTAATTTATGACTAATATTTCTGTAGGTACCTTTAAAGACTTAATGTTGGTTTTCACATTAGATATTTTTTATCTCATAAGCATATCTTTTCTTTAGTAAACATTGCTAGTCAAGCTCTTCTAGATCCAATATTTTCCTCTATATCAGACTTTTTTTCCTTCCTGATAGTCTGTTTTCTACAAAAATAAATTAAAATAAAAAAAACCAACCCAAAACTCTAAATGAAATTTTTCTGCATATGCATGTCAATATGTACAGAGACACATTTTATATAATACTCTTTAGTACGTTTCTGCTTATGTTCTGCTGTATGGCAGAACTCTGAGTTACATGGTAACCTGTAGCTTCTTTTTAAATAAGCATTAGGATAAATATTTCCCAAACTTCCATAATGTATACTATGTAGGTACTAAAGAATCACGATACTTTGCTTCAGACTCCTTATTCTTTTATTGAGACATATTAACTAAATATACAACTAGTCCTATTTTCTTGAGTGGAATACCAGTTTAAGTGTGTGTGCAGGATGTGCGTCTGAGTGCATTCTGGTTTGCATTTACTATGTACTTGAGAAAACAGCATGCCAAATGGCTAAAGAGATTATTTTTTTTATATACTCCAGGAACAGATAGGCAGAAGGCAGAATGTTGATTTTTCTACCTAATTGTGAAGCTACTTTAGAACACCTAGTAACAGATGCTGTATCTAGTACTTAATCTTTTGATCGAATGTTTTCTCAGATTGCCAACTATGAGCTATATTGCTTTCCAAAGGCTTTCACACAATTTGTTTTTAACTCCTGCAAAGATTCTCCCTTTCATTCATCATTTACTTTCATTTACCAGCCATTTTAGCAGCTTGGTTCATTTAGTTTATGTGATGACACTTGTTTATCCATAACAACTCATGTTATTAATGTCACATATAAAATGTACCATTATGAAAAAAAATCTGCCACAAAGCAGGAGCTGTAATCAAATACTTCATTCAAAAATGAGTTATGTCTCTGAATACTACAAAAAAAGGATCTGTTTTCAGCAGCCAAAACACTAGAATTTTCATTCTGTTTTCTCATGTACTGTTGATACCAAGTTGTTATTAAACAGAGATCTTTTAGAAATCAAACGTAGGGATTTTTAGCCACAATATTTAAAGTAAAAAAAAACAACAAAAAAACATCCTCCAGAATTTATTTTACATAACAAGCAGTTGTATTTCAAATAACCAACTTAATAATTGCTTATTCTTTTATGGACAAAATTTTTTGGTTTTCCTTTGGAAAAACATATGATACACATAGTTTTATCACAGGACAATGCCTTGTGTTTGTGGGACTAACTTTTTGCAGTACATGTAGTGCCATACTGTACCTCTTCTTTGTTAAAGATTTGATCCAGATTTTATGAAGTTCATCTAGTATATTCAGTTCTAGCCATTTGTCTGTCACTGAAGTAATGGAACATGTGCACGACTACTAGTAGTGTACATTCTAATGGAAACACTTTTTCAACTGAGACCTTAATTTTGAATTCTGTTTGGTTTTAAGCACTCTCTGTTTTTTCCCATTTTGTTAATACAAGGATGATTCTCTGTTACTTCTTAGTGTAACCCATTTTATGAATACATGCAAATATGTGTCTATGAATGTATATTATGTGCAAAGCAGAGGTCTGGATATTTGTACTTGGAGTTCCACCCACCCGTGAAGGAAAAGCTGTAATGGAATTCGGGGTAGATAGAGGAGAATGAGACTGAATAAAAAAATGTCCAGCCATCCATGCTGCAACATGTTATAGCTTCCAGAATAATTTTATAGAAAATATCAATAATGACATTGACATGAACTGATTTTTAAAAATGCTGACTATACCCTTTAAAAATGGCTGAAAAATCAAAATTGATCATATGTTCCTAGGACCTAGGATTACCCTTTGCAACAGCAACTCCTGATGTTGCAATGAAATGCAATTCCTTCTCATCTCCTTACTGAGCATGGATATATCGCAGGTCTTTCACATTATTAGTGTTTTTGCCTCCAAAAGAGGCAACAGAAACTCACCAACTATTATTAAATTTTAATTATATTCTATTTGTGCATTTAGTTTCTAGCCTTATAGAATTATTCTATAAATTTTTATAATATACTTCATCATCTGTGGTTGCAAGATAGCAGATTTTAGAGATAAGAATGCCTCTGAGTTCCTGCTGGTACAGTTTCTGCATTAGAAAATATTTTAATTAAATTATAAAATGATGAACACTAATTTTGAGAAGAATAGCACTAAACTCAAAGCATCCTGTTTAGCTAGTGTCAGATAAAGCTTCATTTATACTCACATGAATGGAGTTTTTTTTATCAGAGCTAGAGCTGTATTTCAAGTGCACAAGCATAGCCTTGTAACACAGGGAATATTGAGGTGCAGTTGTAACAGGTTACAGGATTTGTTTTAAATTAATAACACAGGTTTCAAATGCATCGGAACTGGTCTTGACCAGCATGGAGCTGTGTTTTAGCTTTGTGATAGCAATGATTTAATGACCAAGTGATTATTACAGACCTGGTTTAAATTCTTGCTTATTTTAGTCTAATTTTGGAGAATAGTGCCTTGTTGCATGTGTTTTGTAACCAAAAAATGGTAATGGAAATTATTTACTTTGTGTATCAAGAATTGTCTATGACACTAGAATACAATGCATAATTGAGAAATACAGGCATGGAGTGATTGCACAAACCAGTTAAAACTGGAGGCCTAAGAGCCTCGACGATGGACATTACCAGTCATGGTAACACTGCAAGAGATGCAGTATTAAGAGCTGTGCAAAACCAGTAAACCAGTTTAAAAGTCACAAAGAGATCAAAACAAACAACACAAAACAAAAAAAGAAAAAGGAAAAATCCCCAACCACAACAGAAAAAAATCCCAAAATCATACAACCCCCACAAGTATCCAAATATGCAAAATACACTATACATTGTAAATTCAGATACAGTATGAACATCCAAAATAAGAAAAGAACAAGTCATAGATCATATTTGCAAATGTATGAAAGTGACTCCAATCAATCCTAAAGTGAGGAAGAAGATACCATTGACATGATACTGCTGTGGTGAAGGACTTGGGATGTTTACAGCTCACTGTACACCCCTTTCCTAGACCATTAACTTCAAGACCAAGAAAGACAGTAGCTGTGTGAACAAAATACCAAAGGATTTTTTTCCAAGTATTTAGAAGTATCTTCTAAATTAATATGAAGTGTATTAGCTCATTCCATTAGATGTTTGTATTTACCAGTTTATTTACAAGCTGTTTTCTGTCTATATATCATTCTGTCAATACTGCCCTTTGAGTTTAGAGATTCAATTTTTCTGCTTCTTCTCAACTTCTGTTTAAGCTTCTGTTAAAACAGCACAGTCTCATATTCATATTCAGAATAATCTCTCAAGTCTTTCTTAAAGATCTGTCATTCTGTCTTGAAAGACATCAGATTTTTTGAGAATTTCTCTCTTACATTTCATGAACTATTTTTCCTCTATAATTTAATACTTGCGAAGATTTTCCTGGAATTTCTGCACATATAAAAATCATTAAGTGCCAAAAAAAATACTTTCTGTACCTTTATGTTTAGCCTTTGGTACATTTTGATATAATTTCCCATCAAAATAGCTATGTAATTTTTTTTTTTTTTTTTTGGAAGTTATGCAAACATAGGAGCAGTGAAATAATTACTGTATTTTAAGTTTTTATGTCTATTCCTATTTCTAAAATATCTTACTGTATATCCTGGTACTATGTATCTATATGTGGTACATACTATGGGAATTAAAGAACAAAGTATTTTTTAGAATATGTCCTGTCATTACTTAGCAGACTTTCCCATTCCCATCACATCACTATGCTCAGTGATGTAGGAAGTACCTGTCTTGCAAAATGTACAATCTGACAAAAAAAAGGGATTAAGAGAAAAGATGAAAAGTTGTAAAGCAGACAAAAAAATATTTTACATAAAGTTGGTATTTTTGATGCCTGAAATCACATGCTTTCCAGTTCATCGTAGGCATTCCTTTCCCAGATTTATTACATACCCTTCTGAGATAGTCTTGTCACCCGCTGTGCTCTATATGCTCTATTCTCTGCAACTGCAAAAAGAGCAGTCAGACTCCTGCTTTAGTGATGGTAGAGATAGGTGTTGAAAACAATAAACTATAAATTCCAGCCTAATCTTGATGCATCATTTTATAATATTTTAGTCTCAAACTTCTGTTAAGTACCAATACCTTTGGACTCTCAAAATTGTTCACTAAGTTGCAGTCTGCTTTGCAGCACAAATCTGTCTATGTAATCTTTGCATCCTTTTACCAATTCTGACCTTCCTGTGGTCTTTGGTCTTCTACAAAGACCTCTGCAGGGAACCCTGTAACTAAATTGTCCTTTATCTCCTAAAGTATGCAATTTATATATATTTTTTAAAAAAATTATTTTTTAAAACTTGGGTAATTATAGAGACACTGGCCTGTATTAAAAATTAAAGGAGATGTTAGGTGAGGCAGTAGGTGATGTATTGAAGTGATGCATATTTCTTAAATGTACTCTTTAATGATGTCTCCTCCCACTTTTATCTCATCTGCTTGTTTCTTATTTTGTAAACTGTACATTTAATTGGGTTTGCAGGGTTAGCTTATTTTTATGTACAGCATTTATTAACAAATGCATTATTTTTTTTTGTATGATAAAGATATAGTTTGGCACTGTAGGTAAGGCTGTAACTTGACAAAAAAATATTTCAACTACATTTATTTTCAGAGCATCATTGTTAAAGTTTTGGTAGTTATTCAATATTGGATTAAATACACTGAGAACGATAGATATTACATTAAGATACATCTTATTTCAAATAATTATTTGCATTTCTTTTACTGCCATCATAGGAAACAAGCATAATACAAGCATAGTAATTAGAGGGAAAACTGCAACTACTTCTGTCTTGAAGAATTAAGCGACTGTTAGACTGTTGCACCAGATGCGCAGTCCATTAAAAGTAAAACAAGTTTTTATTATCAGCATTTTTCAAAACCAGCTGCAGTTCAGAAAAGTATTATTTCCAACTAAAACTTATGAAGGATATTGAAAGCTGCCTTTGCACGTACTTTCAAGTGGAAGAAGTATTTTCTAAATACCAACAGTGTTTAAAATACTGTAAGAGTTTTGCCAACAAAGCAGGGTGTGCTGACAAATGGAAGAATGCATCTCTATTGGCATAAATATTGTTAATATGTTTAGAGTCTACTGAGTTCTACTAACTTCGAACATTTGGAATGCACTGCTTATATTTCTAAAAAGTTTCCATGAACTAAGTGAATTGAGTTGTTGGTAGACCGAAGTATGAGTCCATTACCCAGAAATGTTATCTTCTCTTCTGACTGGAAAGGAAACACAGGATGTTTTTCTGAATTTTGAATTTTAATTTGTTAGTCTTCTTTGTAGTAAAAAAATTGAAAAGTTGTGATATAAACTGGATGATATATCGAGAGTGAAACAGATTAATTCAAGTGGATATTTCATTTTGTAATAAAAACAGAAAATAATTAAATAGATAAAAGTAATAATTACTCCCTAAGAATTAGAACCAAGGGAGAAGTTTGGAATATCAAGATTTGAATATCAAGTTTTTAATATCTTGGGAAGCAAGCACATGTACCTTTATGCATTCTATCTATGGCAACTGAAGTATTAATAACAGCTCTTTCTAGACAATTTTGACAATATATAAAGAAAAATTATGCTAGTTGCCATAATAAGCATTACTTTCTCAAAGCCAAGTTACATGTTTTATGTTGACTTCTGCTTCTTCATCAAGTTTTATTAGATAGAAGTTTTTCAGTAGATTTCTGCTTCTATTGCAATGGAATTCATAAATAGCTTAAGCACATTAAATTCTGCATAACTTCCACTTTCGATTTCCAGCCTCTCTTACCTAATTAATTAATAGCTTCTTTTCCTACATAGTTGTAATGAAGTTACTGCATAACCTTATTACAAAATGTTGTGTGCACATTGAGTCATTATCATCAAATATGATGAATGGCATTAAGAATCTCATGGTCTTTCAAATTTAACAGAAAAATAATTCAGATTTCTAGCATTATCCAGAATTTATTTTTTAAAGCTGTAATGGCATTTCTTACAGAGCTATATGTTTATATGCCTGTTTTATGTATGTGCATCTTTTATTGCACCATTTCTTGTAGAGAAAATAATTCTTTTATAAAAAGATGCATGTATGGTGAGATTGTGCTAATAAAAAAAACCTGTTACGCTGTTAGGAAACTACATCTGGGAAGCTGCTGAAGAAAAATAGGGGGTTGTAAGTATGATCTCCAAAAGTACAAACATGAAATAATAAATCAAAGTGCAAGCACAGGATATTGTCAGATGCCCCAGGGATATAAATAACTCAAAAATGGTCAGTACTCTGTCATTAAAGAAATGCAACCTTGGGAGTTGGTTTTGTGTGTTTTGAGTTGTTTGGTTGGTTTGTTTTGTGTATTTTTTGAGGGGGCTGTTGCTGGGTTTTTAATAATGAATAGAGGAAGGAAATGCAAATTATACATCATATAAAAAAATCAGATACAGCGTGAAATTATCAAGTAATGAAATCAAAGCACTTACGCCATCCATATTAGTAACTGGAAAAAGATGACTGACAGTGACTGTGAGAGTGATAAGAAAACATTGACTTTAACACCATATTCCTTCTGCCAAAGAGAAGGAAGATGTCACCTCAGCTGTAGTAAACAGCAAGCTCCTCCCAAAGAACATGGGACTTTGATTTGTTGTGGTTCCTGCTACGACTCCTGGGAACCAGCGGTCCAGGAAGGGTGAAACCATTCAAGAAAAGGGTTAATATCAAGAGGCTGGAGTGTATTGGTTTTCGTTGTGCCTCTACAGGCAATGACTTGAATAACATGGCAACCTGAATGGCTAATGTTAATATAATTGTAACAAGACTCCTAATAAATCTATTATTGGACTGATTACACTTAGACTACAGTGCCTAGTGCTCCAGAACCAACAAAATGGAACTCAGTGCTGATAGTGTTTCAGCTCCATGGGGGATGTGACAGATGAAGTCAGAAAAATAATCTTAGGAAAAATCTCAATAGAATTAGAACATTTTCAATAAATATTCAATAGCATCCAATAAAAATAACTGCAGGATTTAACATGGAGAGACATACACAGAATTAAGAGCAGGGTATTTCTCTAGCAGGCAGTATTTCCCTGTAGTGTTGCAAGGAACTACTAACAGCTACCACAGCTACACAGTGGGGAGCATTCCTCTTAACTCTCTTTTGACCTCCGCAGATAATGAATTATCTTAGGTTTCCATTACAGTTATTGAACAAAATAGTCATTTTAAGTTACTTCTCTGATTCTGAAACGGCTATTTACAATTACTTCTAGTACAGAAGTAATTATCTTTTCTTCTAACTGTTATAGAATGAATAGCAGAAAATCAGTATCTAGGTTTTGTATCTTTCATTTTTGCAGGGTGTCAAGAAGTTCAGAATTTCTTTGAAAGGTCTGCATACTTTCCTGTATGCATCACAATGCTATTTGGAAAAGTTATTTCCTTTATGTATAATTGAATTCTGGTAAGGATAGCTTCATAGCAGCCCTAGAATGTACTCCATGCTTACTGCAACCAGATGTTGCGATTCTTGTCAATTATGAGAGATCATACAACCATAAAAATCTTCCAGTACTTAAAAAAAGTTTTAGAAAATATTAAATAGCCACAGCCTACCTCAAAGGTTGTTTTCTTTCTTTTTGTTTAACCTCCAGAAATTGAAAATTCTTACATAACTCCATATTACAAATTTCTGCATTTCCTACTCCTGCATCAGATGTGTTTCCACCACTAATGAGCAGAATGTAAAGATGGATTATTAAATTATTTTGAGTTATTTTGTGCTTTTAGGGGACTAAATGTAATAACTATCCTTTTAATCTAAACCTGTATTAAATGTGTGCATCTGAAAAAAGCACAACATACATTTGTCTAAAACCAAACTCTTAGTCAAAAGAGTCTGCATTTCCAGCTTTCATTTCTGTGCACTCCTATCATGATCAATTGTTCTTTTTAGACCATGTTATAAGATTAGGAGAATAAAAATCACAGGTATTCATACCAAATCCACAAAAATATCTTTCATAGCTATAGTCTAGAGTAAAATAATAGTAAACTGTTAGTCTGATGGCCATTTATCGAGTTTAGATCTTGAAATTTGCAATGTTTGTTTTAAAACTGGATAGGGTAATGGTAAAACTAGAAGTAGGTGAAAAACATTAATACAAATTTCCTTTTATGAAAAAATCTCTGTCACAGTTATTTGCATTATTATTAAGTGAAAAAAAGAATATACAAAATATTAATTTGAGAAATTTGTGAATATGAAATTTCCTATTAAAACTAGGAGAGTGATAATCAGACATAATGGTAGAACATTATTTGTCATGGAGTGAAATTACCTGACATTCTGTTATATATTTACTGAAGCATCTTCGCTTTTTGCAGGACAAAGACACTCAGATCTGTAAAACAGATATAATGTTCCAATCAGTACTACATGTCAATTGCTTTAAATATTTTAAACAGAAATAAAAAATATAAAGGAAAATGCTGTTCTGAAATACAATTTTTGAAATATTAAAAACTTAAGAACAACCCCAGACCTGAAAATTGGATTTTAAAAATATTTTATTTGTTCAGTTCAAAATAAAATACATTGTACTTTTATGCAAGAAAACTTCAGTTTTAAGTTCAAGTAGTATGTATTTCATTTTTAAAAAAATATAGTAATAAATTCCTTGGGATAATGGTAAATAATTTTAAAGATTTGTCAGCAGCAGCTCTTAAATAATTTCCTGCTTGTAAATTCTGGAAATACTCTACAGTGTTTAGTTTTAAATCAGAAAGCTGTGAAATGCATTGTGTAATTCCCAGTCTGTGTTTAGCTTTGTATCACTTCAATTGTTTTTTTTTTTAAAAAAAACTTTGTTGAATAAGATTAAACATGTTTTTATTCTTAAATCTTGTTAATTGAATCTCAGATACCTTTTTCACTATAATTTTACCTCAGACTTAATAGAATAATAACAGCCTGTAGTTACTTGGGTCACCTCCCTTCTTTTTTTTTTTTTCTTTTTTTTTTTAAAGTT
>JAOEGS010022773.1:0-19583 GCA_025447755.1 Corythornis vintsioides
TTCTTAGTATAATCCATTTGCTTTTACTTCTCTCGGGGGTCGGATCACGAAGAGAAAAAACAAAAGGGGGGGGGGGGGGGGGGGGGGGGGGGAAATCAGCTGAATAATAGGAGGGATTTGTAGCAGCTGAGGATTTGCATTCAAATGTTCGCCAGCCTCCTCTGAGCTCGAGTTTTATCATGTCTTTACAGCCAACAGCTTGTTTATGAATAAAAAATGTGGCATGAAACCAGAGGAGTGAGTTGTCTTTGTTTTGTCAAGTGTGCGGAGACAAAATGCTCGCTTCTCACAAGTCTTCACTTCATACAAGTCTTCTGGGACGGGGGCAGCTGGCCGCGGGCTGCTACCTGCGCGTTGCCATGGCCAGGGGCACCTCCGTGCACCCCTCCATATGTATGAGCCCCGAGCGGGGGACCCGCCGGGCGCCTATGCAAAGCAGCCCCTGCTTTGACAGGCAGCCACTTTATTAACTCATTAAGCTCATCTTGTTCCTTTAAACGCAGTATAATTACGAATAAAGCTGTCACACTTTGTTTGCAGTTATATAATTTAGCTAAGTGCCGCTACGACCTGGGCTTCGAGGAGGAAAAGGGAGGTGACGAGCCGGGGCCGCCGCGGTGCGTGGGGCGGAGGGAAGAGCCGGGGAAGTTTGAGGCCGTCCCGAGTGCGGCTCTGCTGGTGGGGACGGGTCTGGACAGCAAACCGAAGGGCGAATCTGCAATAGCCCCATCAGCTCCGGCGCGCTGGGCACAAGGAGCATCCCTCCTCCCTTCATCTGGAACGGGAGAGAAGGATGGGGAGAGCCCCCGGCTGTGCCACTCGTGGGTCGGCCGCGGCCGCCTGGGGTTTTTTGTTCGTTTGCGATTAGAGAAGCGCTGGCGCCATGTGCAGATATCACGGGAAAGTCGCCGGGCGCTCTTTTGGCAGCGTTCGGCACCCTGCGCGGGGGTCGAGCCCCCGCGGCTGCCTCCGGCCGGAATACAGAGCAGGGCTGAGAGCATCATTGGTAGTCAGGGCACAGAGCCGGGAGGGACGAGGGAAGAAAACCCGGAACGGGAGAGGGGAGGAGAAGCAAACGAGGCGGCGGCGTTCGGAGAGATGGGGAAGAGACGGGGAGGAAAACTTGGAAGGAAAACGCTGGGAGCCCTCTGCTCGGTCTGCCTTTGGTGGGGAGCACGTGAAAAATGTCTGCTGTGGACTCTGCTGATGTGTAGTGGGATGTGCAGTGGGACCGGTTGCTTGTAGTGGGGACAGGGACTTAATGCTGAGGAGGGGGTGATGCTCAGCAAGTACCTGGAGTAGTTGGCAGAGCTGATGGAGGATATATCCCACTGGGATTATTATTTTGTGGAAGAGGTCTTTTTTTTCATTATTTGTCTCCTTTCCCTAGTGGCAGGAGGAAAGGATAAAAATTTAAACAGGTGAAAAGAAACAAAATTATGCAAGGAGGCTTTTTTAACACCTGCTCTGGGTGCAGTCACTTTCCTTGTCAAAGGAGAGCATCTCACTCAGCACAGTCCTGGCACAGGTCTCTGCCACTGGCTCCGCTTTTGTGCTCCCTCTCTGCTCACCCCAGTGCACTTGGAAAGGGGAGATGTATTATACTGGGGGAGGGAAAAAAATAGCAGGGTCAGGTTTGTGAAAGATTCCAGCCACAAACACTTAAAAGAAATAGGTAGAAGACACACATGTGTGAAAGCAACCCTGATTTTTCTGCACAGCGCAGGCTTTCCCAGGCAGGGGGAAGCAGCAGAGAGCCTGGTGTCTGCTCATGGAGGTGCCAGGGAGCTCTTCTGTGCTCTACTCAGGCAGAGAAGGTCTGGCCCAGCATTGCAGATTTCCCTGCAAGGCTTGCTCTGCCTCCCTGAGTGCTTGCAGGATGAGGCCCTGCATCAGCAGAAGTTAAGGCTGGTATCTTCACAAGGGCTGAACAAATTAACACCTGATTAAGGTCCCACATGCCTTTGGGCCTGCTAGATAACCCCACTCTGATGCCATTAAAAGATGATGGGTTGGTGCCGGTAGCTGATAGGGCCCAGCAGAGCCCCTTTGGTGCTGGAGGGGGTTCTGCAGCCTCAGCACCGCTGCCCAGGCAGAGTCCAGTGGGGAGTATGTGCTCACCTCCCTGTGGCACAGCAGCCCATCCTGCCCTTCCTCATGCCTGGTTGGGACAAAGCCTGACCTCACCTGAGAGGGAGCGGTGGGTCTGGCACACACTGTGGGGATGAGGACTGGGCTGGTCACGCACAGAGCACTGCTGAGAGGGGCTCGTTGGGAAGCCCGAGCAAATGGAGTGATGGGCCACTGTTCATTTTCCTGGTTTTGCAGAAACTCCTCTAAGGCCGTGTCCCAGATTTAGCACAGGTTCCGATAAGGCTGGAAGAGATAAGTCCCAGATTGTACTGCTGTGCCCAACAGACTGGTTACATCGTGCTTGATGACACTTCAGACCCGTTGTCATGACCTCATATAATCCAGCATCCTGGACCATCTGACACACATTTACACTTAACATTTTGTTAGAGACTCCATAAATGAGCTCTCTTTGACCTTCAATCCTTGGCTAATTGCTAGTTTCATGTACAAGACTAGCCTAATTTTACGTGATAATTACCTGAAAGTGGCAATACATATGGCATTGCATGTTTGAAATGTCAGAACTGGAAAACTATCAAGTGGCTGGAGTCTTAGGCAAATGGAGGGAGTGGAAGGGTCAGAACAATATACTTTACTGCTCAGATGATGAAGAGAGACTATATGTCACTATAAACCCTAGTAAATAGTATACATCTGTAATAAATCCTGTGCATAATGTTTGTTGAAGGGGGTTGTGTCCGTGTGCAGCCAAGGCAGTCGTAAAACAAAAAGAGATCTTGAATTTCAAGCGGTTAAGCCCCTCGTTCAGCTTCTTTCCTCTTGCGAAGGAATCTGTACTCCGTATGTTGTCTGATAACCCTGAATTTCTTGTACCATGTTGGTACAACTCTGATAACCTCCCTCCACGGGCAGCACAGGGCATGGGCAGGGGTGAGGAACAGCAGGGGATGTTCAAATGAAGCTTTTCACATTTGAGGGAGTCCTGAGGGAAAGAAAAAATCCCCTAATTCTGCAGCTGAGTGTGTGCTGTATGGGTTTACCATCTATGCAGTGCCTGGTGAGGGACAAGGTGGCGGGGGGCACCCTGAAGCCATGCCACCCGTGAGAGGATCCCCGTGGAGCTGGTGTCCCCAGGCCTCCCTGACTGCTGGTTTGCTTTGCTGGAAGTATGATTATGCTGCTTGTTTGCTTACCAGGGTGTAACCACCAAAACAGTGTCACATCCTGTATTTGGATTTAATTAATTGGTTAATAAGATTATAATTAATGAAAATAAATTAAAATCACTCCAGTAATTAATTCACTGTAAACATTATTGACAACACTTCCTAAATACTGTAAACTCAGATTTAAAGCCCTGGTTAGGAAACCTGGGTTGTGGGATCTCTGTAATTAGAGGCGGAACAGACCTATTGGATTATTGAGCATATCCTTATGGAGGGGCAGGCTATACATCCAAATATATATATTTATATGTTGTTGGTTTTTTTTAGCTTTCTGATACTGCTTTCACTGTGTGGGTGATGGTCCTCTCTGACAGATGTTTTACTAAACTCGTGAAAAATACCTATTTGGAGTCAGACATACCCTCTGACTGCACTTGTCTGAAATTTCACAGCCCCTTCTTAGACACAAACCTTTTTCTTCAAGGCTTCATGTTGGCCCTGCTCCGTGTCCAGGCTGGGAACAGAGCTTTTAACATTTCAGACAACAATGCCCAGCAAATGGGGAGTTTCAGTGTGGGATGTCATGGAAGGTTTCTTCCAGAAAGGGTGAGGAGCACCACCAGCTCTGCTGGTGCAGCAGCATCTTTCCCCATCCTTTTTCCATCCTTCACCCTGCCTCATGGCATTAAATAGTGAAAAAACTCACTGGAAAGAGGTCTCAAATGTTCTAACTAGGGTCAGTTTTCAGGTAGAGGCAGAGGTAGTTGTGTGCTCCCGTCCTGTGCCATCCACATTGGTAAGGGGAAAGGAAAGCACACGGACATGCCACCACCCCCTGCTGCTGGCACCTCCTGCTTCCCGCTCTGCTCACAATGCACATTTTGCAGCCAAACAACAAAATTTGAGGTGTTTGCAGAGCATCTTCTCCTGATCATGTCTCAGCCCCAGCCACTGTTTTCTCAGTGTAAAAAGCTAATCCTTTTAGGAACATGTAAATTGGGAAACAGAGCTGGTGTCAGCTCAACCCGGGTCTCCTCCCAGGAGTCTGTTAAGATTAAACGCTGCACTTCCCCATCCTTCTATGCTGACTGATAAGCAGTTGTTTTATCGGGCAATACAATGGTAAACAGCAGAGTAAACAGCTTGGTAATAATTTTAGTGCAAAAGATTTAGAGGAACAACAGGTATTTGAACTTCAGCCTCCTGTGACCAACCCAGCCATGGCTGGACACCCCCCAGGTTGCTCATCTCTGCTGACTCCCATATTTTGTTCTGTTCTCTGGATTACATGGGCTTGGGTGCTGATATCAGTGATCTCTGGGTGACAAAGGCAGGGTAAGAAGGAGCTAACCCTGTAGGAAATTGCCATTATCGGGCACTGTCTTATTTCTGTTTGCACCCTAATTAGCAGCCTGTGCAGGAGGGGCCCCATACACTGGCACTTCCCAAAGCCTGGCCATGCTGGCACCGACACCCCAGGGGATCTACGGGGGCAGTCACAACACATGCTGGCTCCACGGCCCTTGCCCAGCTCTGGGCTCAGTGAGTGCTGTGGTGTGGGGTGTGTTTGTCCAGGCGGTGGAATTGCTAGTGCCCAAGCTGCTCTCTGGGAGTTGGTGCAGAGCTTCATCCCTGTCTGCAGTATATCCATATCCCAAGCTGCAGCTGACTCAGGAGCAGCAGGATTTTACCCGTCAGGAGGTTTGCTGTGTTATTTTACACCTCCCAGGGTTGGTTTGGTAAATATGTTGGCAGAGAGCGGGGGCTGGGCTCTGTGCAGAGCAGCCCCAGGCTCTTAGCAGATCCCAGGAACACAGTGACCCATATTTATGGGACCAAATAGCCGTGCTTGGCTGAGGTTCTGGTATAAGGTACAGTGTCTTGAGGCTGTCTACACACCTGCCTGCTTCTAGGGCCATGCAGAGCAGGGATTCAGCTCATTGGCTGTACAAATATTTGGGATGAACTCTCTGTAACGTCCCCAGCTTGTGCAGGGAGTTTTGCCAAGCCCAGGCAAGCAAGAGCATCCCTCGGGAGCCTGCTCTGGGCTCTCTGTATCAAGAAAGTTGCTTTCTACAGGAACAGCACTGCCTTGGTTCTCCTTGCAACCCCATGGAGATGTTGCCCAGCACTCCTCCATGGTCAGTGCTGGTCAGGAAAAGTGTTTTTCCTTCATCCAGTGACAAAGTCACTGCTTTGCCCCACACGCCCAGGGCTGTGTCTCTGTCTGGGACAGCATGATGGGATGTAATGCCACAAGACACATCAGTACCTGATGGATGTCAGCAGAAGTTCTGGTTTAACTCTGGTTCTAAAGGTCAGAGATCCCTTTTCACAGACCTGCTTATAAAGAGGAGCCAAGCTTCCCTGGGACTCCAGGAAATGTTGTTTTTACGTGATTTGGGTAGTTACAACTCGCAGGGGTGGAGTTGTTTGTTGTTTTTTTTGTTAGAAGAGACCTTGAAGATCGAGTCCAACCATTCCCCCAGCACTGCCAGGACACCACTAACCCATGTCCCTCAGCACCACATCTCCATGGCTTGGATAGCCTTCCAGGGGTCACAGGGACTCCACCCCTGCACTGGGCAACCTGGGACAAGCCTGGACAACCCTGGAGGGGAAGAAATTGTTCCTCAACCTCCCCTGGTGCAATGTGAAGACAGTTCCCCTTGTCCTGTCACTTATTTTTTGGGAGCAGAGCCTGATGCCCCCTGGGCTCCAACCTCCTGTCAGGAGGGTTATGTTGTCAGCAGTGTGGAAGCTCAAGGTGCCCCACGTGTGGCACGTGTCCGGCAGCTGGCAAGTGAGTGCGTGGCCCAAGAACTGCCTTGTGTCAGCTCCCCTCTTCTGCTCCCTTCAAACGTGCATCATATTTTGTGCTGACTTAATACAACATGGATAGTTGTACTTTCCAAGTAGCTGGCAACCCTTAATCAATGTTAATTGGCTCTAATTAGCATATGTTAATTAATGATATTTACTACAAATTAAAGGTATGAGTGCTCCCAGAGGGTTTCCTGTTCATCCAATTAGTGCCAATTAGTTGCAATTAACACGTGTAAATGAGATGCCATTGAACCCAAAACAAACAGCACATAGTCTGCTGTACTCACTTGCAGTTGAACTTGAGCACGCGGTGCGGAGGAGAGGCGAGAGGGACCACAGAGGGCTTTTCAATAACGGGAAGGTCTCTAACATCTATTTAAACCAGCTCGTTATGTCTTATTTTGTCTCTCACTCTTTGCAAGCAAGTTGAGGAAAAGTTGATCTGGATAAAAGCCCTTGGCAGAGTAAATGGGATGTGTTTTCCCATCTTGTTGGGCTGCAATAAGTACACCAGGCTGTTAGAGAAAACCACCCTGCTCATATTTTCACCTAGTCCTGGCTTTGCAGTCACAGCCCTGAAATCAAGCTCCTTCTGCTCTGCTCAGGAGTGAGGGCAGGACTCAGCCTAATACTTGGGTGCAGGCATGGTGCAAAGGAAGCCCATGGTTCTTCCAGGGGAAATCACTCATCTCAACTAACCCCTCAGTCTCGCCCTGTTGATATGTTTCCCTGGCCGATCTTCAGTACCATCATCAAAAGGTGCACTTCTGGTACTTTTCTGCTCTTTTTTTTTTTTTTTTTTCCTGGGGCTAAACAAACGCGGAAAAGTTTCTTGCCCTCATCTCTGATTGCACATGCAGTCTGGCAGGCAGCAGAACAAATTGTCATAATTGTGTTTAATTAAAAAGCGTAAATGGATTATCTTCAGGTAAGGATGATTTATTTAACTAATCAGTCTGATCACAGAGAATGTAAAGTCTGGAGATGGAAATCATGTGGGGGAAATGGATAATTCCTTTTCCCATCAGCCCCAAAGTAAAGCAGGATTTTAGCACAAAATCCAGCCCAGAGAGAAGCTAATCCAAGTGCATGGCCCTTTATCCCAAGGGATTTTTTTGAGCATCATCTCACCCCCTATCTCTTGTAGTGGAGTTTCTCTTTTACTTCCTTGTATCAGATGAAAACAGCCAACTAGTCCCATTTTTGCATGGTCTGTGCCCCACACCATGGGCTCAATCATGGGCTCCACAGACACACAACCACCACCTGGTAAATTCAGCAGGGTGGGGAGGATAACCCTGGACAGATCCAGCAGCACCGCTGCATCCGTTCCTGCAGCGTGGGAGTGCGTGGCTGGGACACTGAACCCTGGACCAGGCACAATAAACACCAAATGAGGATAATTAATTGACCATCTGCTTGAAAAAAACCCAAGTGTTGGGTGGTGCTGAAGTTTGACTGCTGTGTCAGGAGCCTCTGAGACACCTCTGGAAGTTGGGTGCTTTAGGTACTGCTCTGATGTGTGTCTCAGATGTCCTGAGCTGTGCTTTGGCTTTGTGTGAGTGCTCATTGGTTTTGGAAGGCAAAAGCTCTTCATGGCACGATGCAGATCCTGCAGCTGCTGGGAGGGGTGTCACCTCCAGAAAAACCAAAGGGAAGATGCCAAACAGCATCTATGCATCCAGAGAAGGGTCTTGGCAGACCTCAGTTCTCCCCTAAACCTCATACTGATTCCCTTGTGGTAGTTATGTGTTTGGGGACTTATTTGAAACCATTACAATATAAGCTGGGAAATAAGGCACCTGTGGTGTTTTCTGTTATTCCTAAGAAAATGCTCCTTGTGTCTAATAGGTGATGTTTAATAAAAATGAAAATGAGCTTATCCTGGGCAGGCATGCACGCCAAAAGCTGGCATTTAAATTAGAAATTATGATTTAATAACTTGTCAAGAAACTCACCAATGTAACAGCGTGATAATTATTGAAAGGAGGCTTCATAAATACTGGAATACCATGATCTGTTATGAGGGCTCATAAATGTGTTCTCTGTGTGAGGCTGGGTTGCAAACCTCTGGCCCTCACCCAGAGAAGGGTCTTGGAGTCCAAACCTTTTCATCACTTCCAGGGTTGTCCAGGCCTGTTCCAGGCTGCCCAGGGCAGTGGTGGAGTCCTCATGATCCCTGATGGGGTTTCCAAGCTGTGGAGCTGTGGTGCTGAGGGCATGGGTTAGTGGTGCCCTGGTAATGCTGAGGAAACAGTTGGAGTTGATGAGCTGAAAGGTCTCTTCTGACCCAAAAGATTCTGTGATTCTGTGACAGGCCTGGGTTTGCAGTTGCATGTGGGCTGCGTGGTGGGGAGCTCGGCCTTGGGAGCCAGAACAGGGCTGCCCAGGGCTGGAGGTAGAGCAGACGGTGCGTGTAGGGGCACTGGGGCCAGGGAATGATGTGACAGACGGGTCTGAAGAGTGCGGAGGGCGGCGCAGCTTTGCCTGGGGGAGGTTGGCCAAGGCCCAAGGATGCCATTCAGTGCCTGGCTCTGCCAGGGGGAGGTTGGCTGAGGCCCAGGGACACTGTTCGGTGCCCGGCTCTGCCACGCTGAACGCGGCTCCGCTTGCCGGCACCTCCACGGCACGGCTCGGAGACAGGCCACACTGACTGGGCAGAGTCTGCGCTTCCAGTCAGCTGACAGCAAAAATATTTACAGTCTTGGGAGGTCACCATTCTCCTCCACACCCCTGATCTGCTTCTAAACCCTTGACTGGTTTACTTGGAAAATTAATCTTTGGTGAGGCCTTATGATTTGAATCATGTCCCATCTCTTAATTTAAAAATAAATAAATAAATGTTAACATTAGGACTTTTTAATATATACTTTAAATCACAATCTTGACTTTCTGTTGGTTGATTATGGCGTATGACTCTCAGTTGGAAGGCCATTACTTCTGTTATGATTTGCAAAGCAGTTAGAGCAAAATCTATCTAATAAATATTGAAACACTGTAATAGATAATTCCATGTATTTAAATGTGACAGACCCCTTGGCACAGTGTTTCGTTGGCAGAAAGGCATGAAAAACCTGGACAAAAGCAACTGGCAGGCTCAGGTTTTGGTTTCTAGCTCAGACACATGTCTGGGTGGGGAGCAGTGTCCTGGTGGGAACTGTGATCTGGGTGCCTGGGCTGGGACCATCCCAGATGAATCCTCAAGATGCTGCTCTAATGCAAATATTCTTACCACTAATAATTAAATGATGCAGCAGAGCAGCCAGTGGTCTCCAAAATCTCGTGCTGGTCCCTGCACTGTCTACCTCACTCTCCTCTGGTTGGCAACACGACTTGTGCACCCTGGGGATCAACCAGCACCCTCAGCTCATCCTGACCCATCTTACTTTGGTCTAAATTCACCTGTGAAGGTTCATTTCTGAGTGATCTGCTCTAGTTCTGCCCTGCTTTGGCAGGGGGGTTGGACTTGATTATCTTCAGAGATCCCTTCCAACCCCTGCCATTCTGTGATTCTATGATCAGTGAACAGTGACTCCTAATCCCATTTACAGCCCCAGAAATCCAGATTAACTTGCTGGCTTCACCCCGTCTCCCAGTGTTTACGGCACTCTGGCCATGGTGAGGACCTGGTGCTGTGCCCGGCTCCAGGCAGTGCTCACTGTGGAGTTTGGTGCAGGTCCATCTCCCCAATGCTCTCGGCAGTGAGGTGATAGGGTCATGAGTAGGGATCGCGACAATCCCGGGATAATACAGCCAAATATTGGCCGAGCCAGGGACAAAATGCGCTCCCCAAGTCCCCTTCTTAAGTTACTCTTGCTCTCCTGACCTTGCCAACTCCAGGTATCTAGGCAGCTCTTAAGGATTAGAAACTTAAATTTCACTGAACACCCAAGTCTCCCAAAAGCCAAGAAACATTAACATTTGCAGGGGAAATGCAAATTTGCAAAAAAAAAAAATATCCCCTGCAATTTGCAAAATTGCATTGAAATATTGTCAACTGGCTTATCTCGGTCAACTGGTAGAATTAAAATATTTTCGTATTTAATTGGAAGGTATCAGAAGAACTTTGGTAATTTCTCCTCATTGAGATGTGCCCCCATCTTATGGTGGTTCCCAATGCCTTGTTCATCCTGCTCCCCTTTTTCTTACTGTGTGACTGGCCATCCTGAAGGAAACTCTTGGGGATGAGTAGAGTGAGGGAAGAAAAAATAACAGCTATGAAAATAATGGGGAAAAATTGCTCTCCTGTTTCCTCTAAACCAAGAAAATGTCAGGAAAAAAACTTTCATACAGATTTTTCTAGTATTTTTCACTGAAAATATATGTTTCCTCTGAGAAATTTCAGGTTATTCTATGACTAAATAGTGAGTCTGCTTATTATTCTGTCTGGTGCTCCAAGATTTTTCTTTATTTCATTTATTTATTTATTAAGTGAAAACAACTTGAGAGAGAAAATCTCTTTGACACTAAAATCAAATAGATGTGTTCAAAAGTAATTGGACTGTCCTGGAAAAAACAAAACAAAACAAAACAAAACAACAAACCACTTAGTTGATAATTTTGAATTATAAAATTACCATAGTGCCCTATGAGGGTGACCGGAGAGACTTGGTGGTGACCACGAGTGGTGGCCAACGTCGGGGCTGGTGCGAGTGGCAGGCAGAGTCCCTCCTTCACCTTCCAGCTGTGGTGCAAACATCCTTCCTCATCTTCCCCATCATTTCCATTGGCTTTGGCAGACAGGAAGATGATGGAGCAATGCTGGAACCTCGAGAGTGCAGGGAGCCGGGCAGCATCCTCAGGGGCCACAGCTCTGTGTGGCCAGGTTCCCAGTGACAGAGGTTTCCTCCAGCTGGGATCCCAGCCTGAAACCCATGGGCAGAGCTGTTCCCTTACTCTAGCTGGGTCTAGAAAGACTAAAATTCATGACTTCTGAGATTGTAGGGCTGGGTTTGCCAAGGAGTTTAGACCAAAAATCCCTTTTTTTTCTTTTTTTCAAAATTTTTCTTTTTGTTATTATTTTAAATTTTTTTTCTTTTCCCTTCCTTCTCTATTTTCCGTAAATGAAGCAAGGTACTGCACCGTCACTGTTCAGAAGCAATGCCATGGCTCAAAGCCCCACCAGGCCGTAGGGCAGCTCTGCCCAGCGAGTCCTGCCATGGTGGATTCACGGTGCTTTGCCCCCAGTGTCCTTTCCTTCATCCCAAGAACTGCTGGCAGTTTGTCACCAGCTCTGGCCAGGCTGCCATATTTCTCACCTCCCCATCAAACATGGGACGTGGAGAAAGGTTAAATTCAGGTCAGGCCTCCCCAGTCACACGCTGCTGCTGAGAGCACCCTTTGGAAAGCCGCGGGGATTCCCGTGCCGGCACTGCCCAGTGACTCCGGCAGCTTGGAGTCAAGGTGAGAACAGCAGCGGGCGTGGGGCCACTGCCCTGAGGGTGGGTTCACAGCCCTGTGTTTCCTGCACCGTGGCCCCCTCCAAACAAACAGAGCTTGTGGTGAGCTGGGGGAGAGAGATGGATGGTAAACAAATGCGCCTTTGAAGAGTGACAAAGAAATAAATCACCCGGTTACTTCGTTGGCACACTTGATAATGTCGTTATCATAAAGAGAGTAGCGTCAGGAATGCCTGCCAGCGTAGAGTCACAGGGCTGTTTTGATTGGAAGAGACCTTTCAGGTCATTGAGTCCAACCAGTCCCTCAGCACTGCCAGGGCACCACTAACCCATGTCCCTCAGCACCACAGCTCCACAGCTTGGAAACCCCATCAGGGATCATGAGGACTCCACCACTGCCCTGGGCAGCCTGGGACAAGCCTGGACAACCCTGGAGGTGAAGAAATTGTTCCTCAGCTCCAACCTCAACCTCCCCTGGCACAACTTGAGACTGTTTCCTCTTGTCCTGTGTCTTGGGAGCAGAGCCCAACCACCCCTTGCTCCAACCTCCTGGCAGGAGCTGTTGAGAACAATAAGGTCTTCCCTGAGCTTCCTTTGCTCCATGCTGAAGAACCCCAGGTCCCTCAGCCACTCCTCCAGTTTTTCTTGTAATTTGACAGATTTGAGATCCTGGTCAGAGCCTGGTCCGGTGGTTTATCCCGGATTGGGAAGGATTTCTCCTCCTCAGTTTGCCCATAATGAAAGAGAAGCTGAGAGTGAAGGAAGAGGGAAAAAATAGGGGGTAAGGAGCTGAAGTTGTGCTCATTCAGATCCCTTCAATGCTCAGGTCTCCATCATTAATATTAAGCAATCCCTGACAATACCACTCAGTGTTTTCCAAAAGAATAACCATCAGCCTGGTAAACAAACCTGGAAATGCACAGAGTTCGGCAGAATGTCTCATCTATAGAGGCTTTATGATACATGTAACAAGGCAACAGCTATGCAAAAGGAACAAAAAAATTAAAATGTAGAAAATTGACATTTGGAATTGAGCCGGGATGTGCACTGGAAATGCTGTCGTCTTATCAACAAGGGGGGGGACCTGCAGCCCTTTCTTAAACCCCAATGATACAGGCTAATTTATATGCAGTTATTCACGTGTGCAGTAAATTCCAATTATGTTTACAGATGTCTACTTAACATTTATGGAAAAGGAACCTCAGCATGTCTGAAATATCCTTATAAGGGTTTGGACTGGGCTATCTTTTTTGCTTTTCTCTTTTCTTTTTTTTTTTTTCAACACCAATTTAATTATATTTTGGAGGTTTAAAAACCCCAAAACTGAAACCAACAAAATCCAGCTGAGCTCTTTGATAGGCGGTTTAACATCTAATGCATATATTTCACTTGTATGACTGAGATTTTTTTTGTTTTGTTTTCATATAGAACTCAGGAGTTTAGTTGATTTTTTAAGACACTGAAAATGAGCAGCGACAAATAAGCGCACTCAAAGCTGTGCAGGTTTTCAGATGGCTTCCTGTGGGAGATTATTTTTATTCTTTGTCTTGGCATTTTTTTAACGAACCGTTTTGTCACTGCTCCTGCTTTGTGTGTCCTGTGCTGTCAGACCCGGGGGTGCCACAGCCTCCCCCGTCACCCACTGGCATTTCATCCTCCACTGTGTGACAACCTCACACCCAGCCTTAGATTTTTTTTTTTTCCCTGCAAAGTTGTTTCTCACCCTTCTGCCCACTGGACCTGCACATTTCCTTCCCCTCTTGTTTAGCTGCAGTCTTGTGTCCTGGTGAGTGTTGTTGCTGCTGGTGATGAGAGCATTAGTGGGGCTGGATAATCTTCTTGGAGCCCCAGTGTGCAGGGGGTCCCTGCCCAGAGATCCTGTAGCCTGGATGGGTCCAGTCACACACCTGCAAGGACGGATTTTCTGGCTGTAGTAGTACTAAGAAAAATGTGTGTTTTCAAGATGCAAGGGGCAAGGAGCAGAAATTTTCACATCCTTCTGCTCTGGGTCCAGGCTGGACCCATGTAGGGACCTGCCCAGCCTGGCCTCACACTCTTCCCTGGCATGAGCTGGACCTTGTCTGGGGGTTCCCTCAAGGAAAAGGGCATTTTCTGCTAATTCTCAAATTGCTCCTTTCCTCTTTCATTTTGAATTACTCATCTTTTATTACAACACGTTGTGTGAGCAGCATCACTGCGATCAGCACCCTGGCTTCATAGTCATGTCCAACTGGGCACTAAGCACTGGGCACAGCCCAGCATGACCCTAGTGTGTCTAAGACAAGGATTTCCAGCCAACACTGGAGGCTCGGGATGCTTTGTTGGTTCCCACCTTCACTCACAGATCTTCCAGAAAGAGAAGGTGAAGAACACTCCCCTCCAGGGCTCTGCAACAATGGAAGGGTGGCCCCATGTTCCACCTCAGTGTTCTGGATGGTATCAGGTTCCTGAACACAACTGTCCCTGTCCAGTGACTTATTTATTGCCGCTCTGCCCACTGGCACAGCTACTCATGGTAGTGGTGCGGACACTGGGGATACAGAAAAGCTTTTCCATCATCATTTTCAAAGCTGAACAAGTCAGTATCTTACCTATGAAAGTACTTGAATTCAAATAGAGGAATTAAACCTGCGTCAGCGTTTAGAAACTGTGCTTCCCTCCTGTGTGAAGCACCAGCCCTGTAGAATACTAATCTGGGGTTTTAAAAGCTATGGTAGGAAATGGTCTTTCCAGAGCACACACAGCCCTAAACTATTCCTCAAACACCAGAGCAATCCTGCAGCACTGGAGGGTTCTGCCCTGTGGGTTTGCCCAGCCAGCCCATGGATGGGCTTGGCGAGGGAACCTTTCTGAGCGCTTCCTCGGGCAGGGGCCATCGTCTCCTGTGGGTATGAAGAGCAGGTTTGTTTCAAATTAGCACCTTATTGATTTTGTGTAAAGCCGTCTGAGGGGGGGGCTGTGAGCAGAGCTCATGCAGCGTGTAAGGCAGGTGCCCGCAGAGCTCTCTGCCAACGTGCCTCATGCCCCAACACCACAGGGCCAGAGCAGCAACAGCCGCTGTGTCTGACCCTGCGAAGGGAGAGGAAACACCTTCCTTCGGGGGCTTTGGGGCAGCTTCTCTGCTTTTACAAGAAATGTGGTAACAGCCTGTGGACATAAAATTCCACATGGGTTTAGGTTGGTTTGAGAGTATGATCCAGTTGATCCATGACCCAGAGATCTGCTCAGGCACTTGTGCAAAGCTCAGGTCAGGATAAGGACAAATGCTCCAGCTCCTTTGCAGAGGCTACATGACCCTTTGAGCAGCCTCTGGCTATCAGGCCAGGACAAAGGGCAACAGGTTTTGATATCTCAGGTGTTGGATAGAAGGAGTTCTAGTCCTTGTAATCAACAGCGCAGCACAGCAAGGGTTAAAGAGAAATCTTGGAGAGGGGAGAAGAGGAAGACCATGCTGTGGTTAGAGCATCTTATCCGATCTGAGAGCATATGTGGAATACATGTGCCAGATTTAATAATGAGTTTTGTTTATTAACACACCCTTAAAGAAATAAATCATACATCATTAGGAGTGATGTCTTCTCACCAGCCATCTTCATTATTATTAACACATTTATCTAAGAGCCACGCAAATTTCTTTCAACCATTTACTCTGGAAACTTAGGGGCTATACAAATATTAAGTAATTAGAGTGATGAGGATTTTATTTCAACAACTGAAAAAAAAAAAAACAAAAACCAAAAACCACATTGGTAGGGAATTCTGCAGACTTGGAGTTTCTGAGTCAGAAGTTTCCATTTTCACATGCATACAACATGACCATGGTCCTGGCATGAGGCAGAATAGTGCAGAACAGCTCCTTCTGACGATTGTTATCAGTGAAGACAGTGTTAAACTGTTCACTCGGGTTTGGGGTTGCTGTTGAAGGAAGTGTAGATAAATAAGGGAGTCTTCATATGGAACAAAGTGGACTTGTTTGTAAGCAAAACAACTCCTGTGCCTTCCCAGTTAGGCTGGTTTGGGGTTGCATGTGTTGGCCTCTGCTCTCCAGAGCCACCTCCACCTGTGGATACAGAGAGATGAGAAGAGCACATGGGGACCTGGCTGACATGGAACCCTCAGCACCCGGGAGCTCCAGAGTGACAAACTCAGTAACAAGTTAGGAAAGTCCCTCAGTGAGGAGAGGAGCAGGTGACATCTCCCCAGCCACCTGATCAGCTGTTCTGGCTACGGGTGACATGGGGCACTGTCAACAGCCTGCTGCTGGGACTCTCAGCAAGTAACTATGCACTGCACATACTGGATGAGAAAAGGACCCTTTCTGGCTGTGGCAGAGCAAAACCAGGGCTGAGCAGACTTTCATGTGACATTTCTGCCACTGTGGAATGATAATGTCACCAGGGAGATGCATTTCCCTGGGGAGGGCAATGCAGATGAGGTCTGGAGGTTGTTTTTTTTCCTCTGTCCACTAGGGAACACAATAAGGAAGGGAGATGGGAGGTGGTGGAGTCTGAAGGGCACAGTGAATCCCCAACAATTTGTGTTGTGCCCATTTCTGGGTGACAGGCAGCACAGGTGCTGCCCTGTGCCCACCCGCACTGCCTCACCAACTTAGTGCCTCTGGTGGGGATCTCCAGGCCCAGCTGGAGTAAGAGTGAAAAGGACATTGAGGAATTTATTTTTAAAAAAACTATATGGGCTTTTTTTAAAGTGAGCTTCTAAGCAGGGAGGTCCTTGGTAATGCCAACATGTTGCTCTGCCCTGCATGAGGGACTTGTCCTGAAGCTCAGCAGAGCATCAGGAGGCAGGACCCTTACAGGGACATTACCCTGGCTTCTTGAAAAATTAGCTGAAACTCGGGAAATTTCACATATCTGTTTTTTTAATCTTGAAAATGGTACTGATGAGATCATGTCTGTGCATGCCATACCCTTGCGGAGGTGTTGAGATAAGCGGTGTGTGCATACAGCCAAACTCCAAACATCACTTACTGTACAAAGCAAATGAAGGTTTGGGGGATTTTCAAACATGCATTTTTTTATGAAACTACATACTTGGCCACATCTTACTGCAGTGCTCCAGTTTCATGCCGGTGCAGTGGTGACCCTATGGAAACAAGATGCTTGGTTAGTAGCTAAAGCATTAGGACAGTGCAGTGCTGGGCAGTGCTAATGAGCCCTGCCAGCAGCGTGGTCATGACTGTGACCTCTTTAATTGCCTCCATGCTCACAGGGCAGGGGCCTGCCAGTGTTTTGAGTCATGGGCCCCCATGCAGTGTCTACCTTCTCCCTGGCCCAGGCAGGAGCAGGGTTGTGCCGAGCTGCAGACACACGGGAACTCTGCTGAGCTAAAACTGCACAAACCCAGCTGCTGCCACTGGTGTGATGGAGCAGGGGGAAAGAAGGGCCATGCTGGCCAGAGCCTCTGTGTCCTGCCAGACAACTTAAAATAGAAGCCTACAGAAATAGGTTGTGACATAGGGTATTATATAGTTACATGGCATCAAATTACAGAGTCTGTATATAGAAGATTAATCAGAGGTCAGGAGTAAACAGACAGATACAGATACAAACACAGTCAGGAGCTCTGGATTCATTGCACAAACAGTGATGGCAGGTGGTGGTGCTGTAGTACTGGTCCAGGTGATGTGGTTTTATCACCCCAGACCAAGCTCTGATCCTGCATCCATGGTGGGTAGGCAAAGGGAAGTGCTGGTTTCCCACCAGTACAGGCATATTAGACATATATTTTATTGGGATATTGCTATTTGTTTTGAATTCAGAATTTTAAAAAAAGTTGCTTTTGTCAAGTGCTCTGCATGGCAGTGATGTCAGACACCACAAACTGACATTCTGCAGATGACAAAAAACCCTCTGACACTGGGAACCCTCTTCTCCAGCTGCTTGCAGAGGACAAATAATGCAGCAGTCCTTTTTCTGCATACATATGGGAAGCTAGCGGAGGAAAGTCTGTGCAGTTACTCCTTTCTACACAGGAAGATGTGTTCCTGTTGGGTAGGAAGCTACTGTCCAAACCAAGAAAAACAAAGAATTTGCCCAGAGTCACACAGCAGGCCAGTGGCAGGAGCAGGGGGAAAGGTCTGGACCCCCTCTCCCCTTTGACACCACCAATAGCCCGGCTGCCTCTGTACCAAATCGCATCGACGTGTTAGATGGGCGGATGAGATTGACTCTCACTCCCAGGGAAGTTCAGCGACTGTGAAATTAGTAAATTACACAGGCCCACAGAACTTAGAAAAACAATATAATCCTGGGGGTACTGAAATAATTAATTTGCTAATCAACTACACCTTGCTTTTTTTAATTTGCAAATAGCACTCTGGTTTGTTTCCCCATTTCAGCCACCTCAAGAAGAGCGAGATTCTGAGCAGTGAAGCTGGAGCCTGGGGGCTGTGGGACATCTTAGCCTGGGCAGTGCTTTCTGGGGGAAACCTCACTTTGCTCTGGATCTGGCCGCCCGGATCCAAGCACCAAGTTGCGAGGGAAGAGCCAGAGCTGCAGGGTTCCTGCAGAGGTTTTGTGCTGGTTTGTCTCCTGGTCTCACCGCATCGTTGTTTGCTTTAAATCATTTCAAATGCGGAGGTTGTCAGACAAGACAATTAACATGGGGAAGGGGGAAAGTATTACCATCCATTATTTGCCATAACATGAATTTAAGCCAGGAAGTCAAATGATAAAATATGTGGTGAAAAGTGGTGGTGGTGGGAGTGCCTAAATGAGTAATAGCCTTGGGCTTCTGAGCCTTGAACTTAATGTGCTAAGTAAATCCCCGAGGTCAAAAAGTACGAAAATTGTTGCAGCTTGGGGAGATATATTTTAACTTTGAAAAAGGTCCTTTGCAAATCCGCTGCTGGGCTGCGGGGTAGAGGCAGATGCGGAGCCGCTGCCGGCAGATGCGGCGGCCGGGGACCACTCCGGGCGAGCTGCTGGGCTTAGACCGGCCACTGGAGGCTGGCGGCTTATTTTGGGGACGGGGAGATAAAATAAAATGATGTGAGGGGTGCGCTGGAGATGGGCCGTTCGGGTTGATGGGTGCGTTTCGGCAGAGCGGGATGGACCGAGGGTGCTTCGTGCCGCCGGGAGCGGGTCCGGCGGGTCCCCGGCACGGAGAGGAACGATCGGAACCGGCGGTGTAAAACCCCCCCAGGTTCCCGCCGGGGCCAGCGGGGCCGGGGTTCCCCGCTCCGCTGCGCTCCAAGTCTTCCCCTTTAAAACTCTTTCTCCCTTTCGAGCTGACCATGCGGCTGAATTTATGAAGAGAGATGTTTTAGCAGAAATCCCCCCGAGTCTCCCATCAGCCCTAAATCCCCAGCCTGCTCTCCCTGGGAGACCTCATGACACAGAGCATGCCAAAACAGCTTCGTTTTGCCTATGCATTAGCAATCTATTTTACCTTTTTGACATCTCTCACACATAAAACCGTAAGAGAGAAATAAAATATCTGTCTCTGGGCGAAAATAAAGCTTTGCCTCCCTCCTGATCTATAGGATATAAAATAAAGCCATGGCTTTGATAGTGGCTTTTCCTTATACTGGAGTTGCTTTTGCACACACGGAGACAATGAAGATGGATGAGCCGGGATCGGTGCATCCTCCTGGGGTTTGTTTCACCCTCTTTTCTTTTATAGTCTCCCCCCGCCCCCCTTACCTCTTTACTTTCTTTCTTTTCTCTTTTATTCGTCTTTTATCTGCCCTTTTCTCTCTTTAACAACGTGAAGAATCCCGTTCAGCTGTCACACACCCGGGCTCTCCCTGCCCCGCTTCCGTCGGGCCTGGCCCGGCCCGACCCCCAGTCGCCTCTTCCACACCCCCCTCCGCCACTGCCCTGCCGGGATCCGCTCCCGGGCAGGTTTTCAGGGAACCCCCACCCCGGCCCCTTTCCCGTCTCCGCCGGCAGCTCTCAGTCAAACGCAGAGACGCACACCTCAGATTTGTAATTATTTATTAACTATATTTCCCATAAACAATGCATGAGGTTTGAGTGTAAGCGACAACATTTAGCGGACAGCACTCCAACTTGGGATTCTCAGAAGCTGTAGTTTGTTAAAACACAAAGAGATTTTAGTCCAAGACTGCCCC
>JAOEGS010022774.1:0-27836 GCA_025447755.1 Corythornis vintsioides
TGGCCTGAGAAACTGCCAAGGATGGGGCTGCCCCCACCTCTCTGGGCACCCTGGGCCAGGGTCTCACCACCCTCCTGGGGAAGAAATTCTTCCTCATGGCTGATCTGAATCCACCCAGCTCTAGTTTGGATCCATCCCCTCCAGTCCCGTCACTGCCCAACTGCCTAAAAAGTCCCTCCCCAGACTTCCTAGAGCCCCTTCAGATCCTGGAGCCACAATAAGGTCTCCTCAGAGCCTTCTCCTCTCCAGACTGAAGAACCCAACTCTCTCATATATATATATATACATATATATATATATATACACACACACACACGTATATATGTAAATATAACTGGAGTTATCTCCACAAGCTTAAAAATGAGAATGGACAATGTTTGATACTGAACTAAAACTTTTCAGCTGACATAATACCCAAAGAGTCCTTGGCTTATGAGAAGTTTCACAGACCTTGGTCTTCCCTATTTGATAGTAGTTTTCATCCAGTTTTAGTTTATTCAAATAAACACAAATGTCTTCCTTAGAGGCTTTGGCATTTTTGGGCAGTAACACCTGAAACTGGTCTATGAATTCCTGTGAAATGCAGAGATAGTAAGAAATCAAAGTTAAATATTTGACACCTTTAGAGGTTTAGCTTTGTTTTAAAACCAAGTTAAGACATCTAAGCTATAGGGGTTTGAAAGTACTTATTTCACATTCCAAACTGAAGTCTTCTTTTTTTTTCCTGCTCTGTAACATGCAGGCTTCAGTTAACAGTAAAGATCACTTATGTGACCTATAAATTTACAGAGTATTATATAGAATATTAACCCACATATGGAGACAGTAACACGATTGCTTCTATCTGCACTGCAGCACTCAGAATGCTTTCCTTCCTGCAACAAGCTGAACAACTTACTGGGAGATGACTCACATGATAGTTTAGACTACAACTCTCAAAAGTACACTGAATTTTAACAGCTCATCTCACGTGGTCATGAGCTTCATACAGAGACACAAACTGAGGCAATGCAAGTGTGATTGGGCTTTTTCTAAAAAAACAGTTTTTTCTGAAAGCACAACCCACTTCCAGCTCCTCACATACCTGGAATGTGTATTTGGCACTGTAGCCAGATCTTCTGATTCTCACAGTTTCTAGCATGCCAGTGTATCTTAACTGTTGAAGCACCAAACTTTCATCAAAAAGCATCTCTTTCTGAAAAAGAGCAGAACAGCTCAGAAACGCCCCAGGAGTCCTGTCAGTCCAGCAGAGAAAGCACATTCTGTTTCCACACCCTCATTACCTTTCACCATCATGTGGAATGACAGAGAAAAGTGGAAAGAGATTGATGGCAGGGCTAGAAGCCCCTCATCCCCCAGCCCAGCCAGAGGCAGTCTCACCTTCTCCGCGTTGGAGCGGATGCAGCGGATGAAGAAGGGCTCAGCTTTCCCCAGAGTCTCCAGCAGCTTGCTCAGGGAAGTCTGAAATGAAACACAAGTGTTGCTTCTGAGACACCAGCATTTTGAGTGGCATCAGACAGCAGGACAGCTTCTGCCTCAGCAATAAGGCTGGTGCACATCTGGTGATTGATTTCATCCCTTAGGCTAATGCAAGGTGGGATGTGCATACACTGTCAGTAGCACAGAGCTGCAGACAGGGGTGAGACTGCTTGGTGCAGAGAACTACCCCATTTCATAGCATCAGGGTGGTCTCTAAATGCAATCCAACTTCAGTCAAGTAACAAACACTACTTCAGATAAATCCCAAGAATAAAACTCATTCTGTTTTTCAAACAAGATCAGCCCAGGAAGGTTCCCAAGAGTCAGGGTGCACCCAGAGCTGGGTACCACATCAGTCACCTACCTGGAACTGTGCACTGATGCTGGGGGGTTTCTTCTTCTTGTGTAAATGCAGGAGGGATTTTGTGGTTCTATCATGCAGAGTCATGCTCACTATCAGCTTCAGAGATTTGGAATCCAGCAAGTTCTAGAAGAGAGTTTTTATAATCAACAAAGTGCAAATCTCTTAACAGAAGGGAAATATCTGTCTGCATCAAATTGAGTCAGAATGAAACCCACTATCAGGAGTTCCATGTTCGCAGACATGTGAACAGCACATATACACTGGATTATTTCCAGTTTAGACTCTTGCCATTGCTCTAGCTCAAGAGTGTAAGGTGAGCAAGGTGATTTCCAGATCAAAACAAAACACCAAAAAACCCCACCCAAAAACAACAAACCAAAACCCAACCCAAACAACAAAAGAAATCTAAATTTACTGAATAACTTTACCTTGGGAATGATCTGCTTTTGTTTGGCACCTCTACTTTTCCTGTTAAAACATTAAAGACCATTTAAGGAAAAAAGCATACATGATTTTTGAGTATTTCAGCAAGCTGTAAGTTGGTGCAGTTTAAGGCAAGATGAAGCATAGAAGCAAATTAGCCCAACAGCATCAGGATGTGTCATGCAAGGCTCTCACAAGTGATCAAAGCAAGAAATGCAAACTGCTTCACAAAAAGAATTACAAAAAAAAAAATATATAGGTATTGTAAGATATCAAAAGTGAAATATCTTGTCTAAAATTAAAGGTATTAAAACCTGCACTGTTGCATAGATTATTTTGGTTCAAGTTTTTCTATTTAGTTACTTGTGTAGTCATTGAAATCTCATCCTAATACTAAGGCATTATCAAGTAAAAATACTTGATTCTGAAGTTAATGCTGCTTGGTAGCCCCTGTGAAAGTACTTAACTGCTCACAAAAGGAGAACACATGCCCCAGAACCCCAACATGTGTGAGATCATCTCCAGAACCTCCCAGGGCACCACACAAGCCTCAGGCATAGCTCATCCACATGCAGACTGAACTAGAAGCAGAAGCTCAGAACAAGGCTGTAGTCCACACCCTCTTCATTCTAAGCATGTTAACTCTTGCTGCAAGGCACATCCCAACTCCAGTTGACATTTACAATTGATTTTCTTACACGTGCATAGGTGTGCACATGTCAAGAGTCCTACCCCAGGAGCAGCCACAGCATCAGCCTCCTGCATTTCAGGAAATCATCAGTTAGAACTGCTGAGGGAGTTCATGCCAGATGTCTTGCAACAAGCCTGTGCTGCATACTTGGGTTTCAAAGCAAGTTCACATGAAAATCAGGCTTCTCTTTCAGCCAAGGTCACGAAGCAATAAAGCACTCTACAGCCTGTTTTTTAGAAGGAATTGTTTTATTCCCACTTGTCTTTGATCAACTCAGGACAGGTTAATTTTCCACTGGGCTGGAGTAAGTGCTTGGTTACTGTTGCACTTTAAAGCAGCACCTAAAGCACCAGAACTCACATGAAGTGGGAGCAGTGAAGTCGACTGAGAGAGCGAAGCAGCTTACAGGGGTCACCACCCTGCCAGGGGAGTCCTTTGATACTTGCGATGATTTGTTCATGCATCTCTCTAAAATGGTCCACAGCAGAACACAGATGGCAGACAAAGAGAAACAGCCATGAGGGGAGGGGAAAAGGAGGTAAAAACCCAAGAGATTCCCTCACCAAGTGTGCTCCAAGCAGTGGCAGGTCAATCCCAGACTACTTTTTCCTAAGCATGAATGGTTCTGATGTTCAGTCAGCACCCTCAAATTTGATTACTAGGGTTCCATACTAAACCTACCCTCCAATTGTAGCTTTTAATACAAATTCTTGAGCCATCAATTCTTGACATATTTCCTTCGTTTTCTGAAGTTCTTTATAGGCAAGGAACCTTTCTGTTAAACTAATTAGTCTTTTCAGATGGATAGAAGCCTCTTTAAAATGAAGCAATAAATATTTTTATATATAGATTTGACTGCTAAAATCAGGCTGCTTAAGCAGACTTGCATCAGAAAAACAAGTTATTACAGGAATATTTGATGCCTTTCATTTCCTTTCCAAACTTATTCACACACTTAGCTTTTCAAAGTAAGCCTGGGATGGTCCCTCATTGGTGGCAGGCTCCATTACTTTAAGCATGCACCGTGCTTGTGAAGGGTTGTGCCTTGACACAGAACTTACCTTCTTTACTCTCCAGAGAGGCACAAACCAAAAAATAACAGAAGCGTAAGAACCACTTCTGCCTACTAGCTGCTGTCATCATTCTGAGCTGCTCACTGAGGCTGCAACATCATTAGACAGTTGCTTGCTTCACTTGGTACCTCTGAGCATTTTTGAGCATCAAGATTTTGATTTAAGGTATCCCAAGGGAACAGAGCCCTTAGGCTCCAACCAATCCCGTCACCCAAATCGTGTCTCTAGTTCTTAGTTGTCACAAGTGAGAGACTGCCCAGGATGAAGCACCACGAAGTCACCACTTCACGTGCACTCCCTGGTTTCACTTTTACACAGAGCATGCTCAGAAGGTCAGTCCATCCAGGAATGTGCCTCCCTGGCCTTTAAGTGCAGGCCTATTTCTACTTACTTCTTGTTTTCATAAAAAGAAATGATGTCTTCAAAAGCATTTATATCGAAATCCTCAGAACAATCAAATGAGAAATCAAGCATTGAGCAGCTGCAAAAGGAACACGTATAAAGCCTAAATACTCCATAGAAAGGCAGATATGCCTGCACAGAGCAGCGTGTGGAGGCAGTTCTGTAGGCCTTGCCTTGCCTCACAAGGCTGCAGAAAACATGAGTGCTGCCACAAACCCTCCAGTGACACAGACTGGCTGCAGAGGAACACACATTGCTAAAAGCAACACCCAGAAAGCACAAAGAACTCAAAAACCCAGTGGCAAATGGAACTGGGGCTATGTCACCACCATTTGGTAGTGCTGGATCTTACATAAAATAAGCTAGAGTATTATTTTGATAGTATTAAAAAGGCCAAGCCAAACAAGTCAGAAGAAATAGAACTTGCTGTCCTCGTGGAAAGATCTAGCTGGCATTTGCTACAGGAACACGCGACTCAGGATTTTCCCCTGACAGGGGTTCAGTTTCTCACCGATAAATTTTTTCTACTGGTGTATTTGATCTCTGGAGTTCTCCAAGGGGAACTCTGGGTCCTTGACGTACCACTCCTGTTATGAAATAATCAACAAGTTGAACTTGGACAACACCACCAGCATAACAGACACAAAAAAAAAACCCCACCAACCGTAACAAGCAAAATATCTGTCCAAGGGCCTGCAGTTCCTGGGGAGTCCTAGCTATCAAGCTGAACCACTTTGTTATCTCCAACTCCTTGCTGCTACAAAGCACACTGCAGCTGCTCAGAAAAGCTTTTCAAAGTCAGCATTTCATCCTGAATCCTCTTTTGAAGCTTCAGGGAGGTGGGAGATCAAACCCAGCGATAAGGAGAGCAACAGCAGGCTCCAACTGGCAGCACCTTCCCCAGCTTCTGCAAGCAGGGCTTGAGATTTGGCTCAGCCTGCTGGAACCAGTGCCCTGGGTGGAGGAGGCACTGGAATGGTCTGGAAGAACACAGTCTCTGCAGTGTGTGAGCACTAACCCCTCACCACAAGCCACCTCTATTGGGTCACCTCTGGGCGAGGCTTTGCCATAACTAGCTCTGCCCACCAGCACCAGCCACCCTACCACCCCTGGCAGCATGCTGGGTCTCTTCTCCCACCACACCTGCAGTTTTCTGTGCCCTCTGGCGCCCAGCTGCTGCAAACACAGCCATGGCTCGCACCGCCGCCCGCAGCACCGCCCAGCGGAACACGGCCACGGGGTCCATGCCGATCAGCTCCCGCACGTAGGCGCTGTCGCTGCCCCGCAGCAAGGCCACGATGTCCGGCCTCATGTAATCCATGTTCTTCTCCCTGAAATCCTAGCAAACACAGGCACACACATTCAAGCTCTTAGGAAAGCTGTGCTTTGATCCAAGGTACCGGTCGCTATGCAGAATAATTCACTATTTTCAGTAGTTCTCACAACAGGGAGTGTTGTCCTCCAGGCTCAACACAAAAAAACCCAACCAAAGGCCATCTGACACATCTGACCCAACCCACTCCCAGCAAATTTTCTACTCTTAACCAAAACTATCAGAAAGCTAAGGGATTTATTTTTGTGTGCTCCATCACCTACTTTTATCTGGTATTTAACTTTGCCAGCAAAGTGTCGAATAATAAAAGCAGGTTCCATCACTGGGGTTCCAACAAAAAACTTGTTCTCCTCATGCTGCTGTTTGAATTTTGCAAGTAGCGTTTGGTTGGTGGCATGTGGAAAGCTGGGAATACAAAAGAAAAGAGGTCAGCTGTGCTCAAATGCAGGTGCATTCACTGAGGTGCATGGTGACAGTGACAAACACCTATCAGCCCTCGGGGGAAGCACTGTATGGTCCAAGATCTCTGCACTTGAGTTTAGACTTACACACCTGCCTTGAATTTGAGAGGTGAGCTTAATTTCTGGACCAAAACCAGACATCCCCACACAGCAGAATATTCTGAGATGTCAACACTTCCTCCCACTTCTCCAGCCAGGTTTAGGGAGCACCACATTAACCGTTTACCACGTTTGATATTTTACATTCCAAAGACTGACTACATGCACTTCATGTTAATTGAAGTTTCATGGTAAAGCACAAAAGGGAAAATGTTGAATTCTGCTCAAGCCCAAGTTTAATTTTAGCATCAATTTATACCACCACCACATTGGAGTTATTAGGAAGCAAAGTAGAGTGCAGATCATAGTCACAAGATGACCCTTTGCTTCCCACAACATTCCTCTCCTTCTTAAAGTGCTCTATTTCTGTTCCCTTGCACAGTCCTTCCCTCCTCCCTGCCACATGTTTGGGGTTTTTTTCAGAAGACATTTGTTGCTTACTTGCTTTCTTCATCCAGAAGATAGAAGAGGCCAGTGGGCTTCTTGCTGATTAAGTGAATGCAGGCCACATTATCAGTATAGTCAATATTGTGCCAAGTGATCCCTTCACTCTTATATTCCTCCTGTGTAGCTCAAGAAAATTCCCTCATCAGTACAGTGCCCTGACCTTTAATGTCCTGTGGTCCAAGTGCTTAAAAGACATCCTTGAACAGCTATGGCAAGTTGAGTTTGTTAGTTCAGGCAGCAGAAACAAAAATAAGGGAAAATATTTATAAATAAGAACAGAGCAGCAGGCGCATCGGGTCAGATCAAAGGTCCACGTAGGCAAGTCACTCAGCAGTGGAGGCTTGGGAAAGCTGTTTCAAACCAAACCAGTGAACAGAGTGTTTTCTGTGTCTTCCCAGCAATCAGCACTCCACAAACCTGGAGTTAGAAATTACACCTTGATTGTTACATTAAAACCCCAGGCAGACGTGTATTAAATCTGTTTTTCTCTCTTCCATAGTTCTTATATTATGGGAAATGACAAATATTTAATACTGAGCTCCAGATTTTCCAGGTTGTGCTGTCAGATGAAATAACAGAGACATTTCCAAATGGGCAGCTGTGCTCCTGAGAACATTCACACTAGAGCTTCCCTATGGAAGCAACAGGTGTCACTCAGGTTCAGAAAACATGGAGCTTTCTGACCAAGGAATACAGAGCTCTTCTGTTGGAGTGACAACACAGCAAATGCTTGGTAGGACAAGCTTCTCATTAAGATAAGGAACCAAAAATATCTGTTTTAATTAATGTTGTAATTGCCCAGATTAAAAACCCAAATGATAAGGCACTAAAAGATATTGCACAGGAAATTAACTGATTGAGTTTTATGTTTAACCAGAGACAAAGAGCACCTCTCACTGTTCACTAAGATAAGAAATGGATTATTTTTAAGTAGGTAGAGTTCAGTCTGCCTAACGACAGACTGCTCTGTGCAGGCCACATTACAGAACTGACATGCCATGTTGCACAGACAAAAACCCCTTTCTTTAAAGATAGTTATAGAGATCCCCCTGAGGGCCCTCTTGCTGCAAGAGATACAGGAAATGGGTCATTCAAGGATTAGGCTTGTTTGAAAAAATGGCAGCAGAAAATAAAGGAAACAATATGACTTTTCAGTCAGCCTGGATGGCCACCTCTGCCCTAAGATACAAAACAGGGACCTTAACACCATTTTTACATAAGAAGTGTGTAGGTTTGGTAATTTTCTTTAAAATGCTTGCATAAAGTTATCTACGTGCTGTTGACAACACCACACAGTACAGAATGATGATTTCTTTCAGCAGAGTGACCTGAGAACAAAGCTGTAGCATAAAGCAGAAAAAATCCAAGTCTAGAGCAGAAAAAAACCCCGAACTTCAGACTAGAAACAGGACCTGTGAGCTCTTGCAGCCCTCAAAGCACCCTGCAAGATGATACCATCTGCAAACAAGTAAATCAACCAGTAATACCAGGATTTCAGAACTACGGCCAATGTCAACATGCAGTTGTATCCCCTAAATGCAGTCAGGTGGAAGAAGCAACAAAGATTGGTTATTAAATATTTACAGACTGACAAAAATAAAAGAAACTGTTTCCCAACCATTAGAACAAAACAAAAACAAATTAAAACAAAACAAACACCTCACCTACACACTTTCAATTTCAGCTTTTACAGTTTCATCTGAGTTCTGCCTGGGATTGCCTGAACAGCTTTAGTTTCTTGCAGTGCAGCAGACACTTACAGATAGCTCCCTGATGAAAGGCCCCACTACCATTAGCACAGGCAGAGCACTAAATGCAGCAAAGCCATAACCTTCAAACACCAACAAGCAATAACACCACCAAATAAAAAAGAAGACTTTAGGAAAATCTATTCAAGCAATTAAAAAAATTATGCCACAGGGTTTTGCAGAGTAGCAGCTGTTGGCAGAATGAGCACTTGAATAAAAGCTTTGCTTTAGCAACTTTAATTTCTTACCTGTTCCAATTTGAAAATATGCTGGTTGAAATAATACTGAAGCTGCTCGTTTGCATAATTTATACAGAACTGTTCAAAACTGTTGGTTTCAAAGTCTTCAAATCCAAAAATATCAAGTACACCAATGGACAGACACTAAAAGAAGATGTGGAAATCCAGATCAGCAATCTGTTGTAGAGAGATTTAACCCACACCACCTGACTATTACAAACAGCATAGGCCAAGAGATTTTGCATGTCTAACAGTCACAGAAGTTGCAAGAGACCTTCAAGCTCATTGAGTCCAACTGTTCCCCCAGCACTGCCAGGGCACCACTGACCCATGGCCCTCAGCTCCACAGCTTTTGAATCCCTCCATGTCTATTGTGAAAAAGATATTTAAATATTACTAAGAAATTTACCATGGAGTTCAGAAGAATCAGCACTTATCCCAGGTATCAGAACATCTCATCTACAGCACAGTCTGAGAGCTGGGAAGACAACTGTCTACAAAGACTTGTTTTTCTGAGAAACTTACTGTAACGGATTCCTCCATGTCCTTCTTATTGAGGAGAGCATGATTGATCCTCAGAACAATCCAATCAAACAGAGCACTGTACAGGGACTTTGCCATTGAATCACGAGCTGTTATTGCCTGCAGATGAAGCACTGTTCAGAACTTTGTTTAAAAAATGCATTTCTATTTCAGATCACTGTCACTTGAAGGTTACAAACCTTGCAGAGACCAGTAAAACAAAAATTCCTTTCATGTTAACTTCCAACTTCCCAGACAACCCTCACTAAATATGAGGGTACTTCTTTAAACAACAGAAAAAAAACAAACTACATTTGTCCAAAAGTTGCAGTTACTTTAAAATCATTCTACTAGTGCTCTGTTACTCACCTCATTGAGACTGTATGGCAAAATAAGCTTATCATTGGCAGTCACAGTTTTTCTTTTTGTTAGCACTTCCACTAGAATTTCTCTCTTAACCTTCAGGACAAGAGAGAACAAGAGTTACTGTCACCCTCAAACTCCCCAGTGAGCAATTCAACAGGAACAGTGGACACACAACTTCCTCAGGAGCCCAAGCTCTTTGACAACAGCTCCATTTATCACTCCTTAAGAGCTTTACAAGTTCTTCAGCTTATTTACATTATTCTCAGCTTAAATTCATTCTGATGTTTCCCTATGATAGCAACAAATAAATCTCCACTAAATTTACTCTACGATTAGTGAGCAAACAGCTTTTATTTCCATTGTGTGGGTTATATTCCAACCCTAACCCAAATATGTCACCATTTTTATCCATTTCCCTTCCCCTAACACAAATCACAGAATGTTGTGGAAGTACCATAAGCTAGATCTAAATAGAGGCAACAAGACAAAAATGTGTATCAAACGTTAGAGCTGAAGAGAAATACTCTACTTTCAAAAGCTGGGAAAGAATGTCCAACACTTCAGGAGGTCCCACTTCCAACCCTTCATCACGACCTGTAGCTTTCTTCTTGTACGTAACGTTGCCCAAATAAAGAATGGCTGAAAGTACTGAAAAAATCCTAAGGAAGGAAAAACGGTTTTATAAGTTTATCATAACATGTTAGCAGAGTTAATTCTACTCAAGGATTTCTCTAAGCCCTCAAATACTCAGCTCTCCTTGCCTCCTACTGGACTAAACGTGATCCCAACACAGACTGTTTACTGCAGTCCATGGACATTAACTGGCTACCAGTAACAAAGGCTTACAGAGTTATACTCACTGGTTTTTTGTTGCTGAAAGGAAGCCAACCATCTCCATGGCTTGTTTTAACCTTTCAAAGTCATGTCTGAGATCTTCCCCATCTTCAATTTTCAAGTTATGCTGTGAAAAGAGATCCATAATTAAAAGAACAAAGCCCAAACATCACAAGAAAAGAAGGATAATCTGTTCTGCTTTCTTTCATCTTTAAGACAACAGACAGACAACACTTATCAATGCATCTGCAAAGCCCTGTCACTGATTACCTGGTTGAGGTAGAAATAGTCTTCAGGTTGCTTGAGGTGAAATTCTTTACGCTCTTCCTCACTGACTCCAAGTAGCAAATAATAAAAGACATGGTAGTTCCTGCAAAGTCAAGACATTTTAGTGCAAGAGTAATGGGGTTTCTTATGTTCTACATGCTTTAGATGCTCTTAAGCTCCTGCACTGATGGTAATTGTGTTAGCAAACTGTATTAATCTCTTACCTTTCATCTTTTTCATGAGAAACCAGACGAGATTTTTCCAGCAGGTATTTTTCAACAACAGCCCTAAAGAGCCAAAATGAAAACAACATGAGGGCAAAAGGAAAGACCTCACAACACCAGACAGCAACTGCCAAGAGAGCTCAAATAACCAAGTCTTCACTAAAATATACAAGAGAATAGCTTAGTCACTATCTGAAATCTAACCCTAAAGTTTCAGTATGTGCCATATTGCAATGGGAACACAGAGAAACACCCAAGAAACCCCCATCTTCAGGGCTTGGGTTCAGTAGACATAACTGGAAAAGGCAGCTAGAGAAGTGCTGATGGAAAAGTGTAAGCAGAAACAAGATCTGCAGAGTGCTAACAACATATTATCTACCCTGAGATTAACAGTTATCTGACAAGGAATGCAAAGTCTACAAGACTCCAGAAATATGCTGGATAACTGTCTGGTTCTCCAAAGTAGCTGGATTTTATGTCAGGATGTACATCAGCCTAAAATGGAAGTCAGACAGACAGAAAATCCCTTCATTTGACAAAACTATCTCCTAACTGATAATCTAAACTCCTTGACATGGGGCACAATGATTAAGGCCAAAGTTTGAGCAACTTTTTCTCATTCTGAAGACAAAACAGATCTATTCAAATTGCACCAGTCCCTGAGCTAGTGCAACTCCATGCTACAGAAGAGTGAAGCATAATCTTCAATATTGAGGGGCTGCAGTAACATGACATTATAGCATGGTGTGAAAAATATAAATAGAATTCTGAGACTCAGCTGTGACTACCAAATATTAAAAAAGATTAAAAAGCAGGTATAGAATATTCCACATTTGGTCTTCAGATAGAAGCACACAAATGCAATTAGGTCAAGAAAAATCAGAATTTTACAGTGTTTTTTATAACTCGTGTTGAAACTGTTTCTTTAAAATGGCTTCCTCAAAACTATTTCACTTCTCTCCAACTCAAAAACTCGGCTCTTCTGGTTTTAAGTGGAAAATGGAGAGGACAGTGGGTGTTATGAGAAAAGCCCTCACTCAGCACAGAGCAAAGAGGCAGCAGCAAATTCTTCCCCTGGGATGGCCGTGCAGCAAGGGAAGAATATTTTGCATCCCCTGATGAATCCACAAAGCTGTGAGGGAGTCTTGACAGCTCCAGTGGCCAGTGCTGCTCAAGAGAAGAGGCTCAGCAAGGTGGCATTTGACAGAGCCATTCCTGAAAGCACAGGGCTCTCCCCAGCCCCCCGGGCTCTACTCACCCCCGCACGACGCCGCTCTCCAGATAGTTGACTTGGATGAACTTGCCAAAGCGACTGGAGTTATTGTTATGAGCTGTTTTGGCATTTCCAAATGCCTGCAATAAACCAAAATGAGTTAATTTGCAGTTAAACCGTGTGCTGACATAGAGCTTGCCAAGATCTCCTGTCCACCCTTGAGCTTTCCATTAGCCTGCAGTATGAACTGGAAGTACTATGGCCATCAGACATTAGAGAGGTTAGTCAGTAAGGAGACAGCACAGCTAGCCATGAAGTTCAAACTACATTCTCTTCTCTAATATGTGGCTCCCACTGAAAGATTTCACACTATTTTTTCCTGAAGGGAACATGAAGGTCTCATTTACAAAGGCAGCTCATGAAATTTAATAATTGGGTATTCAGAAAACAGGAAAAAGACAGAGAAACCTGGTTGGCAAAACCACATCAGACTGATTGGGCAGCTACCACTGCCATGCAACACCAAGAACATGCTGCTTCATTGCAAGCTGTTAGGAAAGAGGAAAACCCAGGTATGGCCCAAATCTTAATGCCTCTTATTAAATTAATGACTGGCTCTTTAACACTTCTGCCTGGATCATGAGCCCTCTGACAGCTGCCAGTGCACACGTAACACAATATCCATCCTCTACATTTCAGAGCTATAAAACTAACTGAATGCAACTAAAAAACTATAAAACTAACTGAATGTCCAGTAGAACTGGTTACTGGGAATGCCTGTAACTTTATCAGCTCTGAACTTTGCCTTCTCAGGTCAAGAGAAACTTGTCTTCCTTCTAGCAGGCAGCAGCCAGCCCAGGCAGAGAGAAGAAACTCTGTGTAAAAGGCAATTGTTTGGAGAAACACCCTGCTCGGGGCAGACTATCACCAGCAATTCCTGCCACAGATATTTCCTTTTAAAGCTCCAGGCAATTAAAGGCCCCATTAGGAAATCCTCCTCCCCAATATAGAACAGTGGGGAATGACCTCACAGAGCTGCCACCCTCTTCCTCCACCGAGGCATCCGCAGAGCGGCCGCGCTGCGCCGAGCTGCTGGGACCTGGAGCTGCTGGGACCTAGACCTGCCCAGTGCCCAGCCCAGAGCCCAGCCCAGTGCCAGCCCAGTGTGGAGCTGCTGGGACCTAGACCTGCCCAGTGCCCAGCCCAGAGCCCAGCCCAGTGCCCAGCCCAGTGTGGAGCTGCTGGGACCTAGACCTGCCCAGTGCCAGCCCAGTGCCCAGTCCAGTGCCCAGCCCAGTGTGGAGCTGCTGGGACCTAGACCTGCCCAGGGCCAGCCCAGTGCCCAGCCCAGTGTGGAGCTGCTGGGACCTAGACCTGCCCAGTGCCAGCCCAGTGCCCAGCCCAGTGTGGAGCTGCTGGGACCTAGACCTGCCCAGTGCCAGCCCAGTGCGGAGCTGCTGGGACCTAGACCTGCCCAGTGCCAGCCCAGTGCCAGCCCAGTGCCCAGCCCAGTGTGGAGCTGCTGGGACCTAGACCTGCCCAGTGCCCAGCCCAGTGCCCAGCCCTCCAGAGCTGCTTCCCCAGGGTCTCCTGTGGGAGCACCTCAGGGAACACCTGGAGTTTCTTATAAACTGGGAGAATGTCCAGAGTGCTTCACATTGCCTGGGAAGGGAGGGAAGGAGCTGAAGGAGCTCTGCTGGGCAGGGCAGAATCCCACAGGGGTCCCACCAACACCCCCACAGGGGGTTCTGCTGGCACTGCAGGAAAGGGCTTTCCAGGGAGGATTTGTGTCCTGCAGAGCTCAGAGCTGCCTGAGGCAGAGTTCACTTCCAGAGACCACCCAGCTCCTGCTGTGACCCCAACAGCAGCCCACTGGGAATGTTCAAGGCCAGCCCTGGCCAGTCAGTGCCTTTCTGCAGCATTTACCCAACAAGCTGGCACCCAGCTTTTATTCTTTTTTGAGTCTATTTGCATACCTATTCCTATTTGCACAGCTATTCATATTTGCATGAAACCCACATCAGCTCCTTGCCAAGCAGCAGCAAACCAGAAGCACAAGTCCAGCAGCAGCAGCAGAAACTCCAAGCCCTGTTCCTGTGCCCAGGGACTGAGCTGTGGCTCCCTGCAGAGCTCCACCAGCTCCCAGTGCACGGAGAGATCTGTTCTGGGGAGCTCTGCCAGGCTGCAGAACAGTGGAATTGCAAATGGATTCCTAAAAACCTTATTTTTTGGGAAGTTTTCTAACTCATCGATTTACTAGTGAGTGGAGAAACCCAACCACAGCAGAGCTACATGGGTCACACTGTATTTTTTTTTTTTTTTTAATAATATTTTGGCATTATGGAGTTAAGAAATCCCAAAACCCAGGCTTCCTGAAAACCTTTTCTTAGTGATTACTCATGTAAGCAATGAATACAGTTTAAAACTAAAGGCTCTTATGATCTCATGTGTCTGGTATTTAGTCAAAGCATACAGCAAATTCTTAAAAGCTGATCTAATATTATCAGTTTTTAGTAAAGTTTTCATGTGCTGAATGGTTTTTCTCACAAGACCTTTTAACATCTACAACTTCTTTAAGAGCATTCCAAGTTCCTTAACATTTTGGGTGAGGAAATCTTTGTTTTCTAACATTTAACTGTGAACTCCAGTCCCTGCCACCATATTCTTCAACATACTTGGAGAGTGAACTAGCTAAGAAGTGACATTCCTGCCTAACATCAGAAAGGTGAAAAACTTTTCAATATTAATTCTGTTGTTATTTAGCAGTTAACCATCTTTTACCTGCTGGAGTTTTATCCTACAGTAAGGAATATATAAGATATCACAGGTAAGAACTAAGCTCCCATATTAGCTGGCCATTGCTCTGCATCAATAAATTACTGCATGTTAATAATTTAACATTAGCAGCTGCCACAGATAATTCCAGGCAGGTACTCTATACATAGCTCAAACTCAACGGGAATATCTCCTGGTTTGCCTTCCCACAGAGCCACCTACACCTTTACAAACCAAATCCAGCAGATGGGAGGGGACAAGAGACAATTGCAGCTAAAATTCATATAACCAACCCCACTGACTGTTTTCCATTGTGAGTCCATGAGGAGACAGATGAAAAAAGAGCTAAAATGAAATCTCTCCAGTGCAGAGCAGCAGCTATATATATATATATTTATATATATAAAGAGGGGTGAATCAGAAAATAGCAGAGCAAGGCCAGCAGGAATGGACTGGCCTATTCTGGGAGTCAGGAAGTTATCCAACCCATCCTCTTACCTTGGAATGCAAGAGGCATAAACTGGAGCTTGCTACTCAGAACTCCTACAGCAGTGACAGCTTTAGCAGCATTGGGAAAAATGCCAAAGTCTCCTTTTATTTGCTGCAAAAAGAAGAGCCCGAGCTACACACACCCACAGAAACACAACTAGACAGCTCCCTTAAGAACTGCTAGGAACATGAAAAAGCTCCCAGGGTTTCTCTGCAAAGCCCCTGGCAGAGCCAGCACAGACCAACCCCCTGATGGACACCCAGGGCTGCAGTTACACACTGGCAGCTGAAGAGGAAGCATCAGAGCTGAATTCAGAGCTGCTCTTCACAAACATGCTGCAAAATATCCCACCATTGATGCAGAAGTTGCAGGGCCAGGGTAATTTCACAGCTCTGGATGATGTCCTGGGGAAGTCACAAATCCCCCTGATAAGGCCCTATAAAGGACAAGGTGATTTTTTCCCCCAGGAGATGTGTGCAGCAGGGAAAATGTACTCAACATTCCTACCATCAAACCCAGCAGCATCCAACCCCATGGAAAAAGGAAGTTCCATTCCTCCTCTGATTATGATTCTTAAAACAAACACAAGCAGATAATAGCCTCAAAACAACCAGTTTCCCTGAAATAGACCAGGCTACACCCAGTAAATATATATGCAGAGTTCTTTGGGAAATAGAAATGAAAACCAGAGCTGAAGCACCACTCAGCTCTAGTCCATGTTACACCAAAACCACAAGCACAATGGGACTGCCATAAAGAACCCAGAGCTGACAGCAAATTGCTTCACTCTGTTTTCCATAGAATGGCAAAGCACACAAAGTGACTTTCTATGACAAAATTTAACAAGCTTTTTAAGTTGGTGAGTTGCAGAAACTCATCCCTACCTGGCTGTCAATATTAATTCATTACAACTGCACTTAATGAATGTTTCCTGTTGGACTTTCCATCTTATTTGGGCCTTAATTCTTCCCCCAAAGTGCAGTTCAGTGCCACTAACAAAGCTTCCAAATGCAAGTAAAGGATGCTTTTCAAAATAAAAGATGCAAGGTTATGACCACAGCAGTATGCCCATTGTCCTGTCTCTCCTCAGCTTCCACTGCAGAGGGAAATGAACCTTCAGCACACTGAGAAACTCCTGTAGCAAGCCCCAGACAGAAAGGGTTACCACTCAGCAGACAGCTCTGCAGCCACAAGAGGAAGCTCCAGTTCCCTCTCTGTCCCCCAACACAGGCTCCCATCCCCTCATTCCATTTTCTGCCACTTTACTACATCAATTGGCTTTAAGAATTTAATAAATTTTAGGCATCCAAATTAATGTGCATTTTATGTTTCAGGATGTTTTCCCCTCAATTAAAGGAAAATGCAAAATTCTTGGAAAATTCTTGTGTATGGAAAAGTTTAATTATATTGTTTGAGACTCTAGAAGAGAAGCAAAGGTTTGATTAATTATTCCAAATCTGACCTGAAAAATAGTTGCCAAATGTCAATTCCTTCTCAGGGCTTCAACTGTAAGCAAACTGACTTCACCAGTCAGTGCAAAAAGGCAGAACTCCCAGTCAGAGAACTATACTTTAATCACTAAATTTAGGGGAGTATGGAAAGGTCAGGATCTCAAAACAGAGCCTGTCTTTATCTTCCTGCCAGTTTTAACTGCTCTTTACTAGCAACGACCTATGACAGCCTGAGGAAACAGAAAATAAACCTGAAAACAATTCCTACACAGCCACGACAACTTTATGTCTCATGAGCAGATAAAAAGCAGCACAGGCCACAGCTTAGGGTGTGCTGGGGCACCCCTGCCCCATGGCAGCAGCCTCAGGCCTCCTCTGGAGCTGCAAGCAGCACCAGGTACCTCTGCCCACTGACCCCCAGCAGGGCATCCTCCAGACAGCCCAGACTCTGCTGAGGTTGAGCAAGAACCATCTGAGGATCAGAGACTAACCCATGACCAGCTTTCCTTTCACTGCTGCATGTGACAGCACTTGTGCCACTGCTGCAGCTCATTTTCAGCCACTGGCTCACCACCATGTACGTGGTGTGAAGGAGCCAGGGAGAAACAAACGTGTTTCCAAGTTGAGTATGAGGTGATAAAATGACAAGTCCACCATAACACACCAGAAGTGTTCACCTCTCTGTGCTAGAAATGCTTGCTTTAGCTCCCTGAACTTTTAAAAAAGGTCAGCCTATAACCAGATGCTTTTTACTGAGGTGGCAGGAAAATCAGAGGTCACTGAAGGGGAAGTTCTGAGCCAAAACACAACCAAACTCTACGGGGCAAGTTGGTGAAACAGACTGCAGCCAAGAGTGCCTGCTCACCCATCACAAGGGCTCAAAATACAACTCAAGCATTTAACAGAACATTCTGAAATACTTCAGGCACACTACAAAATTGTTCATGCAAAAAAAAAAACCCTGAAACATCCATTTGACAAAAATTCCCTTTTGCCACCTCAGTTCCCTTCAGTAAAAACCCAAATGAGTCACCACAGTTGGGTTTAGAAGTGACCAACCAACTGCTGTCAGTTTGCCTTGCACAAAGCAAGAGAGCTGTCTGTGCATTCCTCCCTGAACTGAGGCTTGACTTGGTTTTGATGTCTTTGTTTGGTTTTTTTTTACTTAGTTTTATTTTTAAATTATCCTTATTGACTAGAATTTCTCAAGAGCATCCCCAGTGGGAAATATGGAATCTTCACTGTCCACTGAATCCACCCTGCAGGATCCAAAGCAGCTTGATTTTACTTCTCTATATTCTAAACCTACCACAGCATCACCTTCTGAGGTGCACTGAAGTGACATGAACAGGGAGGAATGCTCTCATTACCTTAAAGCAAGCTGTGCCAAAATCACAGCTACCCCAGTGATTTATTTCAGCCTGGACAAATCTTTGGCACTGCAGCTTTCAAGAAGTTTTCTTTCTGCACAATTTCAAGTCAACAAATAAGTTAAATACAGAAATATACAATTCTGAAAGATGTTTTAGTGTTCAGATGCCCCCACTTTTTTACAGAGTTGTCACAAACTCCTTAATCTTTTGCAGTATTGAGGGGGACAACTAGAAAGGACTGCAGAAAAACGAGGGCTGTCTCTGCAGAAACACTCCCAGGCACACACACATCTACCTGTGACTCCAAAGCTATTCACTTCCAGTTTGAATTTCAGGACCTGTTCATTTTGCCTTCAGTGGCCAAACCCCAAGAGGAGGTTTTGCCTCTCCCCTGGGCTGACACAGCCCTATCACAGGCAGCAGACTGGGAAATGAAACAGTTAATTTTATCACAGGCTGCCAGATCAGCTGATCAAACAGTGCTTTCCACAGTGACCCCTTCCTGTTTTCTGTTTAGAACTGCAAACTCCAACTCCAGCAACCAACAAACCTCAAACGATTTTACTTCTTCTTTCAAGCAGCAGCAGGCAAGGCAGAGTCTGCCTGCATTCCTCATCCTTCACTGCAAAGCTTGCAAATCACACCTGTAAAATGTGACGTTGCCAAGTGGAGCTTCACTGCTTTTTCAGTTTAACTAAAAGCTTAAAAAAAGGTTGGTTTTGTTTGGTTTAAGGTGTACTATATTTGAGAATATTTAAAGCTAAAAATTACAGTGGCCACGTACAGGCTCCTTGCTCTTAGTTTATTACAGGTGACATCTCAGCTTTCATAGCTTTTCCTTTCAGCTGAGTGAGAGGCTGAGACCTAAGAGCTGGGTTTAAATTGATGCTGCTGTTCCCACCACAAGGCCAGCTCCTCCTGCCTATTTAGTTTTGCTTTCTGTTGGAAATGCAGCAATGATGAGGCCAAATGGACTCACACTTTGTCCCCACCTAGCAGTGTTGCACTCTCAAAGCAAGCTGCTCTAGAAGGACAGAACTCCCTGCAGGAGCAGTTCAGGCAGCTGCTCAGGAGGTGCTGCACACACAGTTCTCCATCTTGCAACTGTTCACGGAAACGGTTACTGAGAATTTGAATCAAATGACCCTGAAACTTGCTGATGGAAAACACAGGTAACCTCTGTCCCAGAATATTAGTGATTAGTGGTGGAACGTGAAGTCAAAGACAAATTAAAAGCAACAGGAAGTCAGTCTGCACAGCAGGATGAATTAAGGAAAATCAATTAGAAGCAGTTGAGTGACACTGCCAATGCCAAGGCAGCCCGGGGGGCACTTCAGGCCTCAACCAAGGGGGGAGACTCTCGGAAGCAGCAGCTGCCAGCAGATATTGGAAGGTTTCAAGAAGCAATTTTGGTATCAGTTTACCTCCAGGACCGGTCCGGCTCCCAGAATGGTTCTCTCCACACCGCTGGCGTAGCCCTTCTGGCTCAGGGCTGTCAGGCAGTGAATCAAGAAGTTTGTGCTCTGAGTTTTGCCAGAGCCGCTCTCCCCCGAGATAACTATGCACTGGTTAACACGTTTCTTCAGCATCGTGTGATAGGCCACGTCAGCGATGGCGAAAATATGAGGCTCCAGCTTCCCAAGCTGGTGGTTCTCGTACATCTTGACATACTTGGGGTTGTAAATGGGCAGGAACTTGAAGGGGTTGATGGCGATCAGAATGCTGCCCGCGTACGTGTAGATCTTGTGCTTGAGGAAGCGGCGCTGGAGGTTCTCCAGCAGCGTCGCCTCCGTCAGGTTGGGCAGGTTGCAGAGGTCATCAAAGTCCTCCTGGTGCCAGGGCAGGAAGCCCCTCTGCACCAGCCGCCGCGCGTCCGCCTGCGGGGGAAGCAGCTGCATCTGCACGTACTTGATGGAGCCATCGCTGTCCCTTTCCTGCAGCAGGAAGTAGTACCCATCCTTCTGGGGATGCTCGTCCTGAGCGCGGCGAGGCCAGAGCAGCACCCTGTGCACGGGGGAGTCGTTGGTATCGAGCACCCATTCCTCCCCACCCGTCTCTTTCACTTCCACCAGCACGTAATGCTTGGAGACGTCCAAGTTCAAGATGCTGATCACGTCCTGGATGACGTCTGAGGTGGTGCTGTCCTTGGTTGCTGTTACTTTGCAGCAGGGAGCGCTTTCTGTCGAGAGCTGAGGGTAAATGTGAAGGTTATAGGCTGCCTTTGCCTGGCAAACTGCACTGTCAGCATCTTTCAAACTCATTCTGTCCCCAGATGGGCTTCAGTCTTCACCCCCGTTTAGTATGCAGCACCCATCATCTGGAAATGAAAAATGTCAGGTGTTAAAAAGAAATACATCCAAGGGGTACTAGGGCAAGGTGCTTGGAAGAGAGGAATAAAATGATTAAACAGCCAAACCACTCAAGAACAAGCACGCTGCTTCTGCACATCAGTGGCACGATGTCAGTCTGTTAGCCTGTCTGATGGAGTTGAGAGCTCACACATCATCTGTCCCTCTGCACTTGCCCTTCTGTTCCCTGGCCATCCCTTCCTCCCTCTCAGGGCAGCACAAGCATTCAGAGCCACAGACCAACAGGACTGGGAAAACATGCCCAGATTGAAGCTTCCTTGTTTCCCCAGGTTACTTTCTCCTGAAGTGGCAATGAAGCTGCTTTTTGCCACTGCACAACTGCAGAGGAACTTGCATAAGGCCACAGAGCAATCAATCCACATGAAGATCAGTAGAACTGGAAGCATTTCACTTCCACTGCCAGTAATGAATCACTTCACAGAAACATATGACATAGTTCTGCCTCATGAACAGCCCCAGAGTAGAGAGCTGTGCTTTAAGGGAACTGGAATAGTAAGCTCACAGAACACATTGTTATGCAAGCTGGATCATTTGTAGTGGCTACTCATCAAAAGGAAGGCTGAGCAAGCCACAGGCAGCAAGACAAACCACAGCACATCTCTGGCCAACTGTGTGATCCCTCTGAGAAGGGTTTTTCCCCCTTGTTAAGTTTCATTCTTCATTCATTACGCTGATTGCAAGAACTTGGTCATAAAGGGTGGCCCAGTGAGCTCAAAGTCCCCTCTCCCCTTCCTGCAATGATCAGGGACCAGTGGCTAATAAGTCTGAAGTACTTAAGCAATTTTAACTAAAACATTCTTCGTCCAGAGCCACTCAAACACTCTAACACACAGGGGAACCCACAGCAAACTGCTGCTCACGGGGAGATGATTCCAGAGCACAGACAGAGGAGGAAAAAAGAACAAGAGTGCCCATTTTCCTCTGGAGCTAGCCAGGCAGCTTGATGGAGACAGCCCTGGGCAGACTTCCCTTTTCCCCCCAGCAATTAGTTTCAGAGTCTGCTGTGGCAGAGGAAGTCCCTCAGTAAGCATTTTTGCCAGCACAGCACCCCAAGAAACACGGCACCGAGGTTCTGTCCACCCAGAACCCAGCCTAGGTGCCAAGCTCTGACTCTGCTCACACACATTTCCCAACCTCCCCTCACTCAGCCCCCGAGTGCAGCTGCTACATTGCCCAAGGGCCCAGCTCACACTTCCCAGAGGAACTGGGTGGCCTCTGGTGAAAGCCCCAGCCCCAGTCAGCACCAGTGCAATAGCTGGCCCTGTCTGCTCAGGTGAACCACCAGAAAGAGAAAAGCCCCTCATCCTGAAGGTTCTGACATCAACCTGAATGTATTTATACAGTCATCATAAATCTGATGGAAGCTCAAGATGACACCCAAGGCTCTGTGGAATGGTTTGGGATGTGGCTTGCAGTGGAAGGAACCTGCTGAGAGGGTTTAAAAGCACAGTCACATCAGCAGTAAGCAGTGGGTGTAACATTGCCCATTCCAACCAGCTATAAACCCAAGACACTACCTGCTACTCTCAGCAGCACTGGGCTTTAAGGTCACTCTTGCACTCAGCAACTTGAAGTAGCACTGCTACTCTGACCATTTAAAACTGATTATGAGGATTTACAAAGGGAAAGACAAAAAGAAATTAAATTCTAAAGTCACTTAAGGAAGAGTAGCACCCAGTTACCATTAACTCCTTTTAATCAATTCTGGTTTTGTTACCTTCAGTTTATTTGCCTGACAATGCACTACATGAGTCCCAGAAGAAATAACATGATGCTTAAATTCTTCTCCCTGAGACTCAGAACAACATCTAGTCATTTCAAAGAGAGGTTTGAGGAAAGCCTGCTAGTCTCCAACTGCTGGTGATTCTCTGAGAAAGGATATCAGATTAGTTTGATGATAATACTGTTCTAGAAGAGAAAGACCTCTGATTTTATACAAACACTATTTCAAGGCCCAAACTGGAACAGAAAAGCAGAAGAGCACTCTGAACAGATTATAAACTGGTTACTAGTGAGTCCCAGTATTCAACTAAGGACAGGTATCATCAAGCAACTGGGGATTAGATTCTGCTGAAGTTGGGTTTCTGGAATCCAAGTTAACATTTTCATGATGATTCTACAAGAAAGAAAAGAGTTATTGATAAAGAACATGAAGGGACAGAGAAGGCAGTATGGAGTCAAATAAACTAGATCCATGACACAGTTCAGTGCCATAGGAGTAAGGAAACAGAAGCTGAACAAGTTGCAGCCCTGTCTGTAGATCTCTAACTTCACATTTATCCAAGCAACAGTCCCTACAGAGGGATGGAATGAGAGTTATCTTCAACACTGCATTAGAATAGATCAGAAATTCAGTTAAGAAGCTGAGATAAGAACAGCAACAGCCACCTGTTAGAAAATCCCTCTTACAGCAAAATGCTCCAGCAGGTCTGTCTGTGAGAGGCACAGGGAGGAGGTTGTATCAGTCTGAGCCCTTGCACTGGAGCTGCAACAACCCCCAGGCTGGAGGAGGAGGCTGGGACACAGGCCTGTGGCTGGCACTCAAAGCAAGACCAAGCCAGGGCTGGCAGGGGACGTGTCACCAGAAGGCTCCCTGCACTGCAGACACTTCACTGAGGAGGAGCCCTGACTGCCAAAGCTCTCAGCAGAGAAATAAGCCAGTCCCAGTTACAGATGTGTCTCAATTAGAGAAGTTAATTAGGTACCACCCTCTCATTTATGGCAAGACTGGTCCTAACAGATGGCTACAATTCCTTCTAATTTTATCATCTCCACTTAGAAACATTTTCAGCAATTGAGATCAGTGGAATTGGGTTCATCAAGGAAGCACAGAGCTGAATTCAGGTGCAGAGACCTGGAAGGAAAAGGAGAAATACAAGAGCAGAAGGGAATAACAAAACCATCCTGCTCAATGCAGGATGGCAGACTCAGGCAAACAGCCCCAGTGTTAATAGTGCCATTTGCTTATGAAAAAAGCAGCCCAGCTCACTTACCAAACCATAATCCAAGTGACCATGGGGCTGAACTGTTCTGTCACTGGAGAATGGATTATATTTGTCACTTAAATCACTGAGCAGGGCAGCATTTCAGGTGACTAATCAACAGCCACCCACCCATAACTTCACTTTTTGCTCACATATTAATAGAAAATCAAAAATTTCAATTGCACATGGCAATTTTGAGGTTATTTTCTAAGTGTTTGCAGGAGTCCATTGAGCCCATTATTTTTAAGTATGCATTGAAGCCAACAGTGGCCACTTAATACTGTAGCAAGATTCTAGAGAACTTCACCCCAATCAGTTCAGTTTAAATAAGGCCATAATTTGAAGGCACATATTTAGTCAGTGAATCATAGTGAAGCTAAAAAGGGAAAGCTACCATTACAGCAAAGTTGTTGAGAATGAGCTTCAGAATATTCCAGTCCTTCACATTTTCACATACATTTCCAGAGCTGCATTCCCCAAATGGAAAGATTCAAACTTCTCCCACTGCCCACCAAAAAATTCTCAACACAAGAGCAGAAACATAACAACTTGACTTACAAAATTCTTGACTGCCACAATCACCACCAATCATCTGTCTAATTAGACTGAAAACATTTAGCAGTTTCAAAAATATTCAGCTGTTACTGATCCTTGATTTCCAAAGCAAGGAATTTCCAGCCAGATAAAAGGCTGCAGACACACCCTAAAGTTTCCACAATGAAGTGTGTGCTACAGGTAAGGCAAATGTCTCAGCCCCTGCCTTACCTCATGCAGGCAGAGCTGCCGTTAGCTGAGCATAATTAACATCTGCAGGTTACCTAAAAACTGCTTAGCATTCTAGCAACACTTCAGTAGGTCAGAAACACTTCTGCTGGACTGTGAAACAACTTTATATCCTTGGTTTCCTTGAGCTAAAATCTCCTGTCTTCTTTTTCTGCTCCAACAGGAGTAGCCCTGACCAGAGTGTGCAAATTTACACCACGTTTCTTACCACCCTCTGCAATCAACCCTGCCCAGGAGCTGCTGCCAGCAGAGGAGAAGCTGGGGCTGCAAGGCCAGCACTGCAGCGTAACACAGGAAAAACTCAGAAATCACCTCAGTGACAGTTCCTTCTCAGTTACCTCTCCCCACTCCCTGTGCCCTGGAGACCTGCTCCCAGTCCACACCCTCCAGCCAGGGCAGATGCAGCCTGGGCTTCCTCAGTGACCCAGGCAGGGACACTCCTCTGCAGCACAGAGCTGCACCAGTGACCTTACTAAAAGCCTGAGCGTGCTGCAGGGGAAATGAAAAGGTGGCCCTGTTGAGAAAACAAGGAATGAGGGCAAACAGCCAAGAGGGTGAGAAGCAAAGACCCAAGGTGAAAACCTTGGAGACCATTCTGCCACGTGGTGAAGGTTTCTTGGTGTTACCATTAAGAGCTTTACAGCTGTCAGCAAAGGAAGAGAAATGTCACTGGGCTAATGCTGTTTACAGGGATGTGACACTCTTTAAACTTCAAGAGGAACTTCTGTCTAGAAGAAGAAAAAAAAAAAGAGGCTCATCAGCAGTATGTACACACAGCAAAAATCCCTGTGTAAACACTTTCATTAATGAATATTGTTGATTTAAAGGAAGAGCATATTTCTGTAGGATGTGCATTGTTTCGTTTGGTAACTGGATACAAAGGACACAATAAAGCCCAGATAAAAGCAGCTCTGGGAGCCATGCTTCAGTCACTTGATACATCAAGAAAACTCGATATTCTAGGGATAAAACCTCTGTGTTTTTATTTCAGAAAATGAAGACACTGCTGGCTCTTTCAGAAGGCAGATCATGTACTAAACCAGCCATCTACTGAGAAAAGAAAATCCTTATCAGCATCTTGGGCTTTACTTCTCCTTGACATTAGACCAAGTAGAAATGTGATTAACAAACATCTCCAGCCTTCAAATTGACACACACAAAGCACTGAATCACAGACTTCGTGTTGCATTGTAACTTTTAACTTTTCCTTGACGTCTGAGATAACCAAAACTGTTGCATCTTTTAGGAATTTTTCCTTTTTAAAGCATCCAAGACATGCAAACTGTGGTATTTGCCCATCCAGCTAAGCTAAGGCCATATTTAGCTGCAGCAATACTGGGCCCTCTGCATGTGAGTCAAACACTTACTCAGATACAAGATTACTGAAGAGGTCTAAGGTTTGACTCATGATTTGTCAGAAAGCTGGGTCTGTACAGAGCATTACTTTCGAGGTGAACCTCATTTCAATTTTTCATCAGCTGCATTTACTCTCCTTAAATTATTCATTTCTAGAAGCGTTTTAGGTTGCACACAGAAACAGACTGATGAGTCTTCCCAGTCTGCTGAGACTGCACAGACAGCTGCCTCCTCACTGCAGAGACTCTGACACAGCTTTTAGTTGAGACGAACGTTTAAGCAGGGAGACAACAAAAAACTCCAAACAACCTGAATCGTACAGTTCAGTCCCTTAAGTCCCGAGTTTCATGCTAATAAGTAACCACTAATGACTAAGGAAATGGCCTCGGGCACATCATCCTGAAAAGCACAGACAGCGCCGCTGGACTCACATGCAAAGCATCTCGTTGGTAGTTCAAAGACAAAAATAATCAAGATAATCTCTTTTCTGAAAAGAGCCACAATGAATCTCGAGGCAAATAAGGATGCTCGTCTGCATTCGGAGTTCCCCATGTTGCTTCCCCTGGTTAACTGAGCGTGTTCCTGACGAGTCAAAAACACCGGAGACTTACTAAAGGCTGCTGGGTGTGACAGCAGCACACCGAACCGGAAAGCAGGGTTACCTCACACTAACTTTAGGGCAGGCACTTCAGTCGGTATCCCAGCCAACAGACCTGAAATCAGAGCTTCTAATTACCCATGACAAACGCTTATTTGCAAACAACTGGGCAGACAAACCGATACCGACTCACCTCGAGGAGCTGCACGGGAGGATGCTGATGACATCTCTGAAAGGCTAATTGCATTTGCCAGAAGCCCGAGATCATCCACAGCCCTTTGCTGCTTCCGGATGGTGAAATGAAAAAACACTGCACTCACTTGCATCTGAAAAAACACTGCACTCACTTGCATCTGAAAAAATACTGCACTCACTCGCATCTGAAGTACTTCTCACTTTTCACAAACAGGACTTGTGAATGAAGCCGGGCAAGCATTTTGACAGGGTGTTTATAGATTAATAGAAAACTAGGCTAAAAACGACACTGGGAAGTTCTGAGTGAGGATCCCACACCCCCATCAAGAGCAGGGTCACAGCAGCCACGGATCAAGACACTATTCTGCTACTTTCAGTACAAACACGTAGCAAGGAGACGCTTCCAGCTTGCAGTTTTACTTTCCAGAGGCTGCGAACCCCAAACAGACCCAGGAGCCCCAGCCCTACCTAGGCACAAAGAGCCGTTCAGGCAGCGAGGGTCCCGGGCGAGGCTCCGCAGCCCCGAGCGTGTCGAGAGTCGCCCGAAGCACAACAAAGAGACGCGCACTGCTGCAGGGCGGCAGCCGTGTCTGCTTCGGGAAGAGCCGGGATGTCTGTGCGGGAGTTTAGGGGCTGCTCCTCCCGGGCAGTGGGAGCTGAAAAGCTGCGGGTTGAGCGGCTCGGGGATCCCCGGGCAGGAGCCGGGAGTTCCACAGCGGCGGCGGGACCGGCTGACAGGCGGGAGGCGCAGCCGGGCGAGGCGCGTCCCTCCCCTCGGGGCACGGCCGGCTCCGCGGGCACCTCAGATGCGAAGGAGGCGGCGGTAACGCGGCTGCCGCCCGGCTCCGTTACGAGCCCCGCACCGCCCCGAGAGGCCGCGCCGAGCAGCGGCTCCCGGCCCCCTCCCCGACGCGCTCCGAGAACCCCTCGCTCCCCGCCCGCCCCACAGGGCCCCGCCACAGCGGCCCCGGGGCTCGGCGGGCAGCGCCGGCTCGGGACGAGACCCGGTCCCTCTGAGGCGCCCACACAGCGGGGAGCGGGAGGGGAAGAAAGGAAGGAAGGCAAGAAGAAAGGAAGGAAGGAAGGAAGGCGAGCGGCCCTGGGGGGCGCGGGGCTGCCCTCGGCCGCCTCTTACCTCAGCCGGTGGGCGAAACGCTGGCGACGCCTCCCGCGCCCCGCGTCCCGCCACAGGCCCCGCTCCGCGCTTCCGGGTGGGGGGGCCAGGGCGGCGCCCATTCAGCGCCCCGCGCGCACTGCGCATGCGCCACGGCCCGCGC
>JAOEGS010022774.1:27936-107911 GCA_025447755.1 Corythornis vintsioides
GCCCGCCCCGCGAGGCGCCAGAGGCGCGAAGCTGCGCCCCGCGTTTCCCCGCGCCCGCCGCGGGGTCTGCCCGGCCCTGCGGGTCCCCAGCGCCGCCCGGGGAACGGTGTTCGGCCGGAGCCGGGTGCGGTTGGAGTCAGCGCCCCGCGGCGGGGAGCGGCGGCGCGAGGGTTTCTGTTTGAAACCGCAGGGCCCCCGTGCTGTGGTTGTCTTGAGTGGCGCCTCCCGGCGCTGAGGCCACGGCCTTCGCCGAGGGTTTGTCAGAGCGCTGGGGCGCAGCAGGAGATTCCCCGTGGAGTGCTCTTCAGGTTCTCCAGCTGAAGCTGGAGGCAAGGGACTGCCTCTCACCTGAGGAGGAGTGTCTGAGGGCAGCAGGTTGTGCTGTAGGTACCGTCAGTCCTTCATTTGAAGCTTTACCCTGGTCCTGAGGGGAGCGCAGTGGTGTGGGAGCCACCCCCTCTGTGGGGAACTCCACATGCGTCAGCGGGACAGGAGGAACCGGCCTCGAGTTGCCCTAAGGGAGGCTGAGGTTGGAGCTGGGGAACAATTTCTTACCCTCCGGGGTTGTCCTAGGCTGCCCAGGGAGTCACCTGCAGGGGTTTGTAAGCCCCCCCTGGAGCTGTGGAGCTGAGGGACAGGGGTCAGCGGTGCCCTGGCAGTGCCAGGTGGTTGGATCCATGATCTAAAAGCCGATGATCTAAAAGCCGATCATCCAACGCAGGCGGCTCTGACCCCTGGGCTGTCTGCGGTAAGGGCTGTTCCGTCCCTCCACTCCGCCAGGGGGCGCAGTCTCTGCGGTGAGGGCTCTCCCGTCCCTCCGCGCCGCCAGGGGGCGCAGCCTCCTCCCCGGGGCGGTTCAGCAGCTGCGCGCGGCTCTGGGGATGGCGGCCGCACTGGCGGGAGCTTGAGAGGCTCCTGAGGGGCTCCTGAGGCGCCTTCCCACCCGGCTCGTTCCCCGGCTCCCGCCGCCGTTGTCATCTCCCGCCCTGTCTCTGCAGGATGTCTACCTCGTGGAGCGACTCCAGTACTCCAGCGAGCCAAGAACAGCCTGTGGTTAAGCGGGAAGGTAGGCGCGGTTTGAGGGGGGAGCGGCGGCGGGCGGCTGAGGCGGGAAGCGGGAAGCGGCGGCGGGCCCCGCTCAGCCCTCTGCGCTGCTTTTACAGGGGGAAGAATCGTGAAGTCGCGCTACCTGCAGTACGCGAAGAAAGGCGCCAGGAAGGTACTTGGGCTTCTCTCTGCCGAGCTCAGGTGTCGCGGGACGAAGGACGGCAGCGCTGGAAGGGCGGCTCGGGAGGGTGGCAGCGAGAGCGAAGCTATAAACGATGCTGGGTGTTGAGGGGGTTGTGTGTTAGACACGGGCTGGGGTGGTTACTGAGGCTATACTCGGCTGGCTTGCAAAGCACCAAGGCGCTGCGGGGTTGTAGTTGCTCGTTGTCAGCACTCAAGTCGGAAGTAAGATGTGTTATTGCTGATTGCAATTGCTGCTTGTGTTCAGTGACCTCTTTCTTCATCTGTCAGGATTCCTCAGAAAGCTCCTTTAAAACGCGTATTACTAAAGTACCTGCTGCAGATCAATCCAGATCTCTTTCTCTTCAGAAATGTAATACTTCTGGTAGGTTTTACCAGAATTAAAAAGCTGTTCTTTTGTGAATTTGTATTTCTGACCTGTGGAACTTTAATCTCTCAAATGTTATTAAGAAATGTTATTTTATATTATTTTCATCACTGCCTCTTATTAGCTATATACAAAGGAAACTAAGAAACTTGTTGTAGGATTAAGAGGTGTAAAAAAACCTTTTTGTTTTTTTTATTATTTTGTGAGAATTGGAAAATAATTTTATACTAAGACCTTGACTTGAAAATCCTGAGAAAATAACTACTCCCTTTTCACATCTGCATGCTGTTGATGAAGTGTGAAAGTCAGGGAGTTTAAAAATGGTGTATTAAGTAAATGTGTCAAAGCTTGTGTGCAGTTGCCCCGTGTTAGTGAAAGCATATATAATTGTGAATTTCTGCAGAATCTGCTCTTATTCTTTTAGTTTGGTAACAGCTCCTTTCTACAGGTGTTGCCCTCAGCTCATTGAAACAGAATCCTTTGGAGAACAATGACTTGCAGTCCACTTTAATAGATGAAAATAATATTAGTCTACCAGACTTAAATCTTTCAGCTATTAAAGGTAAGTTTCCCCTCATCTGTAGCTGTTCCTAAAACCTCAATCCTCTTCTGATCCACATCTTTCCTGCACATGCAATGCTTTTGAAAGTATCTTTCCCTTTGGAGAACATGATGCTGTGTTGATTTGTCAGTGTTCCTCAGGAAACTCCTTTTCAATGTCTACGGCTAAATACTTTGTTAGAAGAGAGCAGTAACTTTTCTCTTGTAATACAGATAACTCTGCCTACAAAACTTCTTCAGAATTGGATGGCAAAGAACAAGAAGAGGTAAGAGAAAGCCCTCAAGAGGTGAGTCTCACTGCGTTACTATGTTAAGCATATTTAATTTGAAATGTGTGAGATTATTTTCTTGTTAACTTTAATCTTGATAGCAACTTTTGATGTCCTAGAATGATCTAAAGCCTCCTGTCACAGCTAGGAGGATACATCCCTTCTACAGCTAGCAACATTTGTTTTATTTCTGTAAAAGAATTTAAAATAAGCATATCTAAAAGCAAGTGTTTAAATGCCAAAACTAATCTAGTATACTCTTTTCTTAAGGAAAGCAACACTGATGATCTGATCGATGAGATAGAATCTCAGACACTGCTTTTAACTTACCTGAGGGTGAAGGTGAGAGTCATTCAAGTATTCAGTGTTTCAGAGAGAATAACGTGGTCTCAGGAAATGGTTTAATTTCTTACTTACACTTTCTGCTGTCAGAGCTCAGTTGCTGTGGCTGCTCATGGCTGTAAAACTGGGTGAAGTGCTGTGTGTGATTATTGTTCCTTGACAAAAAGTATTCCTGGGGATGGGGGAAGGAGGTGGAGGGGCCTTTAACCACCATGTGCTCTGCTTGTTGCATGAGGGCTGCAATTCCTTAACTGAAGCTTTTTGACCTGGTTTGAGACATGCATTTGTTTGTTCAGAGTATGCTAATTACTTCCATTAGCATTTCTGTAGCTGTCAATACTTTTTGGATGTCTCAGGCAGAGAAAAATCTCTCCACGCTGGAGAAAAAAGCAGAAGGTAATTTATTAAAGTTGTGTGAAGAAAAGAAGAGACAACAGGAGAAGCTCTTGAAGTTGAAGCGTGAAATCCTACTCCAAGAGAGAGAGCAGAAACTCAACGAGGCCTTAGACAAGCAGGTTTGCTTCCTTACACCCTGTGCTTCTCTGTTCAAACAGCCTCCCTTGTGAAGCAGTCCTTTAGCCAGAGGAGATTCCTCTGCCTCCATAGCCTGCTGGAGTAAACAATAAAGATTGACTTCCAGTGGTGGCATGTCATGCTCTCCAGTAACCCCAGCAAAGGCCTTGGCTGCTCTGGGCTTGTCCCTTGTGCAGAGGTAGGAAGGAAGAGTTGGAGCTGGATTGTGATGAGCAGTGATAGTTGGTGCACAAGGGCTGCAAGTTACACATCCTGTGGTTACCCAGTTCCAGTTATGGCTGGAGCTGGGATGCTGACCCCTTAGCTGGTGAGAAGTGAACATCTTCTGTTCTTTGTCTCATTTTCCCATGTTTGACATGTTTGACAGCAATAATTCTGGCCTGGTGGCAAGTTTCCAATGACATTCTTGACATCTTAGTAGCTAAACTCTCTTCTCTTTTGGAGTATTTTTTTAGTTGGCACTTTTGGAATAATTCATTTTCAAAACTGAGCCTGTGTTTGTTTTTAACAAACATTCATTGCAAAAAATAAATGCAACAATCTCCTGGTGAGTGCATTGTTAACTACAGTCAGAGTAAGAAATAGCAGGCAAAGTGGTTTTCTGTATTGCTAATATCTCTGAGCTATAGTAGTAAGGGAACTGGTGTGCTGAGAGTTTTAAATTGGTAGAGGAAAACTTGCTAAGCAGTGTGATGGGAATATCATACCACAAACTTCTCTAATTTCTCTGACAGTGAGCATTTCAGAGTAGTATGTATTTGGGTTTTTTTATGAACTTTTCTGTATTGTGCCAGGTCTGTGCTAACAGAATGTCTCTTTCTGAAGTGTGTATTCATTGTGTTTCTTTTTCAGATAGAAGTGCTTTCTCCCCTTGTTCCTGCTTGTGAAAAGTTTAAAGAGCAATACAAAAGCTTTGCCGTTTCCCTGGATGCCACTAGACATGAATTACCCATAAAGAATATTCACATAGAAGGAGATATGCAAAAATACCTTGGTATGAAAATTTGATTCCATTTGTCCTGTCAAAATCTTTGTCTTACTCTAATTGAGGGCTTGATTAGCAATTTTAATAGCCTGTTGCTAGTATTATTCTTCACAGATAAAAATAATTTTGTCTTTCACAGTTTTCTTCTGCTGTGTTTATGAAGGCTGAGCAAACAGGAGTTTGCCATCTTTTGGTTCACCTGTTAGAGTGGTTACTCCAGCTGTTAAATGCTCTTGTGTTAGCTGGTGCCATTATGTGCTTTTTTTCTAGTATCTTTAACATCTCCTTGTAGATGAACTGCAAAAGCAATTAACTATCACCCAGGAGCTTCTGACAGAAGTTATGCCAGGCTGCTCAGGTGGAAGTGCTAAAGCATGCAGTGAACTGAAAGAGCTTAAAGAAGTTTCTCAGAAACTGCATAAAGAGCTTGAAAGGTATTTATAACAATCAGGTGTGGAGACTCATTGGCTAAATACTCAGAGTAAAACCTATAGTCAGGCCAGAATATATCCAGAGTATCTACTGGAGGAGGGTTGATTGAGGGGATAGTACCACTAAGTTTAATTCTGTTTACAGTAGTCATCTGTGCTTCTGTTCCTAACCTACCTACAGTCAAAGTCAAGATGTTTGGGACATTTTGTCTCTATATTCTAAGTGGACCACTTCAGTGTGCCATTCTCTGACAGTTTAGCTGAGACTTTGAGCAAAATGCAAATATGGAGGAGAGTGAAGAATTCCAGGAGACAGAGAAGTGAGCTGGAAGCACTGTGTCTTAATTAATAACCATGAAGATAATCAACCTTTAAGAGGTACAAGGAGCACAGAAAAGATCTATGTATTTATCAAGTGTTGGGTCAACAAATGCAAAGTATCACTGAGAGCATGGAGATAACAGCATGATAAACCTCCTCCTCCCCCAGTAACTGATTCAGTTTGCTTCCTTTGTTCCAGGAGCTTCACACAAGTGGAGAACCTGTCGTTTGAAGTTAGTAAAGAAGTTTCTCTGCATAACCAAAGCACATGTGAAAAGAAACATGGACTAGATGTTGTAAAACACTGGTACTTCAACTGACTGTGTTGTTTTACTCATGAGTGGCTACTGAATTCCAGCATACTCTGGTATGAACATAGAAGTGATGAGATTTTCAGTTGTATTAGAACATTAAACCAGCAGCAGCTGTGCTACGGATGTAAGAAATGGAGGCACCTTCTGCCTGGTGGCCCAAAAAGACACATCTATTTTGACCATTAATTTCTCTGACACCTTTCACAGCACCTTCTGCCTTGACAGTGCTGAAATGTAAATAACAAGCAAGGTTATTCTTGGCAAATATGACCCTATGTATTCCTGAACTTCTTGGTTGCCAAGGCCACTGACTGGGGGGATAGTGTTCCTTAGAGGGGGCGTGTTGGAATGTAGGTGTGAGCTGTGTGTGTGGAACTGTGTGTTTGCTGCTGGCAGGAGGATCTCTAGGAACGTGCAGCACGGGCACTGGGCACTCTGGGAACAGGTTCTGAAGGAGTCCTTAATGAATTGTCCCTTCTTTCTGGATTTGCTAAGAGGAAAAGCTACATGGGTAGCAGATAATGAGACTGACGCTTGGAAGGAGCCTGGTCACTTGTAACAAGTGAAAAGTTTTGGTAATTTGTTGCCTTGGAAACAAATTGTTAAAGTGAAATTATTTTTTTTTTAATTAACCTGACACCTTTTTAAGAATTTTATTTATTTATTTTGATAATAAAGACTATCTCCCCCTACAATATCAATAGCCTTCACGTTTGAATGTTTTCACCAGTCCTTCACGTTTGAATGTTTTCACCAGTCTCCTACAGAAGCTTTTGTCTCCATCTGGGCTTACACAGGGCTAATTCTACACAGTATGTGCAGTGATAGACTTACAGGCACTAACCAGTCCCAGTGGCCAACCATGACCTACTGGCACCCAAATGCTGAGGCCAGAAGAGTGTGAATGTGGAGAGCATCCTCAAACTGAACCACTGAGTAAGTGCTTGAGAGCATCATCTTGTTATGAACATACTTGGCAGCTGTGGCATGGGTTTTCTTCAACATACTTCTCATTTTTGTACCCAGAATGCATTTTTGAAAGACCTGCTGTGTCCTCTGTTCTTTGTTTTTTACCCAGGGAACCTCTCTCTATGATGATTTTACAAAGGCTTTGCTTTGTGTTATGTTCCTGTCTCAACAGTATCTATAAAGATTTTTGGCTTGCTTAAAGCTTAGAGTGTTAGAGAATCATGGAATGGTGGGAGTTAGAAGGGACCTCTAAAGATCACCTAGTCCAATATTCCTGCCAGAGCACCCCCCTGTTCTCTTCACATTCCTTGAGGTGCTATTCAGGTTTTTTTCCTCGTAATACTAAGGGTGTAGCTAGATTCTTGTCTCCTTTTATTAAAAATTAGGAGTTAATTGAGCTAATGGGTCAGTAGGATGTGCAGTGCACTGGCTGAGAAGTCAATATACATCAGGATTCTCAATCGGTGTATTTTTTTTTTCCTCAGCAGATGATCCATGAGCCAGTGGGAGAGGAAAGTTATTTTGAGTTATTAATCTGTTATCCCTTCCTCGAACACGTTAGAGGAAGAGCACCTGCAGGTTCCCGGTGTGCAGCCTCTCAGGAGCTGCAGTTCCAGGGGTGGCCACTGGGCGGGGAACTTCGCTAAGCGGTCGAGCCGTGGGTTGGCTGCGACCTCCTTTGGTGGCTGGGGTCGCGGTGGAATGGCTCCTAGGTGGTGGAGCTGCTGGTCAAACAGCTGTTTTCCTAAGGCTTGGAGGAATGTGAGGATGTGTTCTCATGCTTACTGTAGGTATGATGCTCTGAGACTCGAGAGGTTTTCCGTAAGTGGGATGAAATGATAAATTTATAGTGTCTTGATAATTCTGTCTCTGCACAGACACAAGTCAGAATGGCTTTTCTAGGGTTTCTTGATGGTAGACCTCATTGCTTGTCTAAAAAAAATAAATTAAGAAATACCTTTCAATGAAACCCATCCTCTTCAGTCAAATAACTTTCTGCCACTGAGATGCTCTCGCATTTATACAGGTATATACCCAAAAGTTACTTAATAGCAGACAGCAGTACAGACTGCCACTGTGAGGGGCAATGCTGTTGGTTTTCTACCCTGAAGAAGAGTGGCTGTGCTCCCAGTGAAAGGCTCTCAGTCCTCTGGCTGCTGCAGGAGGCAGTTGGTGTCTGGACAACAGGCAAACTGGGAGTCCTGGGGCTCAGGCCAAATGTGAGCAGAACAGTTCAGTTCCTGGGGCGTGCACTGGTTGTTCCAGGGGAATCTCAGTGTTCAGCCCTTCTCCTTCAGTTGGAACCTGGTGTAAGTCTTTGTGCAAGTGTTAGATAAAGCAGCTCAGCCTCTCCAGGAAAGGGTTTTAAACTTTTGAACAGAGATTTTTTTTCCATTTTGATTTCCCTGAATATTCTAAGTGGTTCTGTTTTGGCTCTTTGCAGAAGTGTTTTGAGCTCCTCCACTTTGAAATAGCCCCAGAATTGGATGCTGCTGTATTTGACACTGTACAAACAACAACAACAAAGAACTGCAGAATCACTGGAGCAGGAGCTAAGCAGATGTGACACCACTTATTTTGTATTTTCCACTTATTTTCTGACAGTGTCACATGCTCTGAATCAGTTGGAATCCTGAAGCTTAAGGGCTCTTTTTATTCAGGTTACCAGTCTTTTGAGTCTTTTTTACCTAGAATTAATAATGTTCTCTCTTCTGTAATTTGTGTCAATGTAGATTTAGGTTTGTTCTATCTGAACTCGTGTAGTATTTATTAACTAAGTATTCATTTCTAAGGTCAGAATCTCTTTTTCATCAATTGTCAACATTCATGTGTCCTAAGATGCCTCTTTGTTAGGGGGAAAGGGGGAACAGAGGTTTGGTTTTTTTTCCTTTTGCCAAGACTGAAAGCAATTGTCAAACACCCTGGCTAGGACTGAGAGGGTGAGAAGGGGGAAAAGCACAGAAATGTAGGTGTTCATCCCCTGCACAGTTCTGTTAATTGTCTAAAAAGCAGTTGGGAGAGGCAATTTTAAGCTAGGTTTGTGCTGCACAGGTTGCCCTGCCTGGGCTCAGGTATTTCTGGGGGCTGACAGCATTCTCTTCCTTGGGCTGGTGTCTGACTGTTCTGCCTACAGCTCGGGAAGACTGAGCCAGAGCAGCTTTTGCTGTAATTGCTGTGCTCCTTGCACAGGGTCACCAGGGGTCGATGCGTGGAGCATCCCTCTGCCTGTGCTGCACTAGAGGAGCTGCAGCCCAGGAGACAACCCGGGCCCGTTTGTCTCTTCACCACCGCCCCCCAGCCCTCCACTTCTTTGTTCAAGCTGGCTTCAAATGGGGCTGGTGCTTTGCTCATCAGCAGCAAGTACGCAGCTCATGACCCCAGCAGATGTTTCTGCATTTTAGGCTAATGAGAACTTATTGGATTACTGCAGTCTTCCCTGCCTCGGAGTAAATACCACTTTGCTGGAGATCCGGAAACTCGTACTGAATACGGTCAACAAACTGCTGGCTGGGCTGTGATTGCCAGGACATGAAAAGAGCTCCACAGCGGCAGAAGATCTAACAGCTCTGCAATGCACCACTGAGCCACACCAATTAAGAGCATTTCCAGTGATTATGTGAGCATTCCTGTTCAACTCACAGAACGATTGTAGGTGGTTCCTCCTGCTGCGGTTGTGTGTGGTCTGCTCAGCCAAGCACAGGGCTGGAGGACCAGGTTTGCAGAATGGTCTCAGTTGGTTTCCTTTAAAATATCTCTGTGATAAAGTACATGCAACTCCTGACAAAGTTCCTGCTGTTTCAAGATTTCAGGTGTTAGGGAAGCAAGCACAATTTCTTTTAAGGTGTAACTTACTTTTTTGTTTATAGAGCTAAGGTGTGTTTGGAGGTGGCCTGTAGGGTATCAAAACAATGCCCTGGTTTAGCATCTGCTGCACACGGGGGTGGGTTGTTAAACAGCTGATTGAATCATGCAGTATCTTTTTGAGTCCTGTGGCCTTTAACCTTCTCAGCAATGGGGATTTGTTGTATTTTTCTTCAGAACTCTTTAGACAACATTTCAGTGAGTGGAATAAGTAACTGCAGGAGTGCAGCCCTGATCTCCAGCTAAACCAGGATGAAGCTTTTTAGCTTGACTCTAGAGCAGGGGTAGTGCACTCTGCAGCTCAGTGTGATGGACAGGGTGAGTATGGACATCTGTACCCAAAGATGGCAAAAGCCCATAACCCTTTCCTGCTAACTTCTTTATCTGGAGAAATCTGCCTACACCTAACTGAACAGAATCAAAATGCTGAAATTAATAGACTTTTGATGAAAGGGCAGCTCTACCCACTTCTGGTTATAAAATGTCCAGGTGAATGTTTAATAACTCTTCATATGGAGAGTCCCCAGTCTCTAGATCCCTTATGTATAAAACTCCCACCAAACCTTAGACTACACAAAAACTTCTCTTACATCCTTCATAGGTGGAGGCTGAGAAAAAAAGGCAAGTAATTTTTCACTAAACAGCTTAATGACAACCACTTCTGATTAAGGACAGTATTTTATTCCTGTTGTAAATCAGCACCTGCCCATGTGAATGATTTCTTAGATGACTATTTCAGTCCTAAGAAATAATAATAATATATATAATTTGCCCCTCCTGTTCTCAAGATGATTAATTAATAAGTATTTTTGATAGACCCATTTAATAACTATTCAATGTTACCCTTTTGTTATATGCTACTCAGATTCTAGTCCTGGTTTGAATCTGTTCTTTAATTATGCTTTATTTGTGCCTTTGTTCTAGAGATGCTTGTGTGCCTAGGAGGCAGGATCAGTGTTGTTTTGGTGTTTCTACCACTCTGTATCTGGACTGAAGTTGTAGTTTCTGTAGAAGGGTATTGTCCTGGCTGCTGGTAAGCCTGTGGTTGTGTGGCAAAGCCAACAACACTTTCCCTGCAGTTCTCAGTATCTCCAGCAGATATCTATGTTTGGCTACCAGCAAGGTAGCAGTCACAGAAACAAAGTGAGAACAAAACTGGGAGTTAAAGAAATGGGTGTGGGGCTTTTGCCATTAATATAATGATGTAAAAATTAACTAAGACCTTATTCTTTGTCTATAATGACTGATGTTAATTATTTATGAAGGGTATGGTCCTGCCACCTGATTCTTGTGAGTAGACTCATTGATTTGAGGGGGGGAAGGAAAAGGAAGCACAGCTGAGAGTAGCAATGCTCAAGAATTAGTGTTATTCAGAGCTTAGTGTTAACTTTGTTTGACAAATACCTGTCTGCTGTTTGTAACAGTGCACAGAGTGTATTTATAGGTAGATGGGACATGGAAGGGGAGGTTCTTTCTCCTGCAGAGTGATGATGAGAATGTACCAGTGGTCGGGATGTGAATTAGATCTAGTCAGAACCAATATCTATATTCACACCTCCTGTAGGCTGCAGTCCCTCCCTCACCTTTCTGACACACCAGTGTAGCCCCCACACACTTCACCCTGGGCAAGTGCCTGGAATTCCTAACATTCATGAGGAGGAGAATTACATTTTTATTGGTAAATGAAATAAAAATCTGAACTATGTGCAGTGCAGGGGGGGGGGTGGCGTTGAATGTGGCCCTTAGATTTGACTGATGAATAGTTTTTATACATAAGCAGTTCTTACAGAACTCCCTTTAAACTCCTAACCATTCCCAGATGTGGGTTGCAGGCAGCTGGTGGAATTCCAACACCTGTTGCATCACACTGAATAGGATTCATTTTGGCAGGCACATAAAATTCCATTTCAGTAACTAAATAGTTTGAAATGATATCTAAAGCCTCCTTTTCTTTTTTCTCTCCCCCCCCCCCTTTTTTTCTGACCAAGCTGATTCTAGCCTTATTTACAGGATTCCACATACTTTCATAATTAGAAGATGATGAGTTGCAGTCCTTAGAAAATTTAATTGCCTGGTATTTCTTGTAGTCAGTAAATATCAAATAGAAAATCTTCAGTTGGGAAGAAATTGCTCTTTTAAGCAATTATTTTAATCACTTAATGAGAATTTCTAGCTGTGGATTCTGACATGTAGCAATGCACAGGTAATGTTCAGAAAAACTACAGCATTGTGCCAAAGCTGGAGCTCCATTTTTGACAGGTACTCTGCTGAGTTTAATTCATTGCTGAATCACATTGCTTTTTCAAAGTCCATACCCAGAGCTTTTTCCAAGACAAAATGTGGGTGTTTAGTGGCACTTGGTGGGGTTTTCTGGTCTGGACCCCACAGATCTCAGGTGTGAGTCTGTAGGGAACTGTGGGTCTGCTCTAGGATTATGGGTTATGGGGAGGGACAATGATGATGGTTTTTGAATTACAGTTTGTGAAGCCTTAGCCTCCCTTTGCTTGGGGGTTTTTTGTTTTGTTTTAATCTGATAAAATCCATTCCTCCTTCTAGACTTGGCATGTGATCCATCGCTGGGAGACGTTCCTTCCCTCACCTCGACTGGCTGCAGTTGCTTTGAAGATGCTCTCTGCCGTTCGTGCGAGCCCTGCGCTCTCCGCACCGGGGTAGTGAGAGCTCCGCCTCCTGCCGCTCAGCCCCGGCAGCCACGGGTCGGTTCAGAGGGATGGGGATGGATCGATTAGGGCCTGGGGATGGAGGAGGGTCGAGTAGCATCAGCCCTGGTACGGGCTTTTGAGTGGAAAGCAGCTCTTGGGCCGTGCTCAGAGCCGCGGAGCCCAGGGGCTCGTTGCCGGGGCCGCTTTGCGCAGGGGCTGCTCTGCCCTGGCCCGGGCACCTTTGGCAGCCGAAGCTTTCGCGGCTCTTGCGTCCGCGAAGGACGGGGGGAAGGCGGAGAAGCCGGGCAGGTGCTGGGCTCGGCAGAAGGGAAGCCCAGGGGGGGCCAGAGCCGGCCGGCTCGGCTGTCAGGGCTGCGCAGAGGATGGCGAAGGTCGGGGGACGGAGCCGGGCGGGCAGCGCACCTGGGAGCGGGCGGGGGCAGGGGAGAGGCGGAGGGGCCGGGCTCGGCCCCCCTCCCCCGGTGCACGCCGTCGGGAGCGGGCGGGGAGCCGCAGACAAAGAGCCGGGGCCGGAGCCGAGTGGGCACCGGGGCCAGGAGGGGGCGGCCCGGGGGCGGGGACGCGGCGGGGGCGGCGGCCAGAGGCACCGGGGAGCCGGGCGCGGGGCGGCGGGGGAGCCGGGGCTGCGCTCGCCGCGAACAAAAGGCTGCTGCTGCCCGCCGAGAGTCCCCGTGGCCTGGAGCTCCGCAGCACCATGCCCCGCAGGGAGCCCGGCTGCGCCTGGGGGGTCCTCCTGACCCTCTGCAGCCTGAGCGCAGCCCAGCCCCGGGACAGGCAGTAAGTACCGGCCGGGTCGCGCACCCTGCCCGCGGGCAGCCGGGTGGGGGGGGACACACGGACCGCTCTGCTCTGCCAGGGGCTCCGGGGGTGGCTGCAGCAGCCGCTTAACAAAGCTCTGGGAACAGTCCCCTGGAGGGCAGGGGTCGGGGCGAGCCGCGGCGGTTCCCGAGCCGAGCGGCACGTTGGTACTCGCCGCTGCTGGAGTGCGCAGCGCTGGGAAAGGCAGAAAAAAAGAGAAACTCTCCCTAGAAATACCTGGCTCCGGCTCCTCCAGCGAGCGGCTGCATAGCTTTTATCTGCAAACAATTATTTAAGGAATCCAGGGTGTTGCACAGGGGCTGCCGTTGTGCTTGGGGTGGTGAAGGTAACGTTGGTTGCTCCCGAGGAGCATGTGAAGCATTCTTGCGGGAAAATCATCCGTGTAGAAACATTTCACTGCGGGGAAAGATCTCTGGCTTGTAGAAATTGAATCCACGGCTCGTTCCAGTGTGTTTAGGTTAACTTTGATTAAGGTTTGCTTTGTTCTTTATCCCTAGTTTATTAGAGCCCGTCAGCATCGTGAATAGCTGCATTAACTGAGTGCCACGGAGAACTCATTTTCACTTGCTTACTAGAAAATACTTCGCGTCCTGCCAAGTTTTGGTGTAACCTGACAGAGCTGTTGGTCAAACGGGCTTAAAGCATCTGTCCCGTCGCTGTCAAGTTAACTGTTTAATTGCAGAGTCAAACATTTAATAATCAAATGCCACTCACTAAGGTGATTTAAAGAGAGGTATCTAGGGGCTGATATTCAGAAAGAGTGGCTGCAGTTTAACAATGTGAATACATGTGCTTCACATATGGCTCTGTAGCACTGCTTATGTGACAGTTTGAATCTAATCATTTCATACTGGATGCAGATGGTACTCCCTTCCCTCTGCAACTGGATCAGCTCTGTCTGTCCTACCAAGAATTTGCAGGCTAAGTAGTAACTTTTTATTGTTATTTGTTATTGTTCTGATGAATTTTCAAACCTGGCAACCATAAGGTTTTGAATCTGCAAGTAACCCTGTGCAATTCAACTCAAATGCCACGGAGATCTGAACTTCCTTTGGGGGGTAATGGGATCTCCATGGCAATGAGGCCTGCTGAGAGAGAAACATGGGGTTGGAATTTGATAAAAGATGACTTGGGGGCTGTAAAACACCATCATCCTCATCCCAAAGTGATAATTAATCATGAACTAAAGCAGCCCCATTCATGGAGCTGTAGAAAGGCATGGGCTGAGAAATTAGGCTTAAAGAGTCATGTGAGGAATTGCCTCATTTTAAAAAAATCCTTTGGGGTAGAAAAAAAAAAACCAACCCAAACCAACCCAGAAAGGTGTGTCATGAAGAGAATATAAATGTGTTGCTTACAGCCCAATGAATCACATTGCTCAGGGCCTGTAATGCTTTTAGTTGACAAGTTCATGGCATGGTGCCATTCAGCACAGAGGAATGGTGCAGATTCCATTCAGAAACACAAGGATCACAGTATAGAGGGGAGGTCGTTTAGGGTGGCTCTGGTACTGTGTACGTGCCTGCTGAGAGAATGCCTTTTTGCCAGGGTTTTTCAACTTGCAGGAGATGATGCTTTTTAACAACAACAACAAAAAAAGTAGTAGCAGAACAGAGAATTTGAGCCCAAGCTTGGAACTGCAGTTTCTGGGTTGCTTCAGTATGAACTGGAAGTTTAGATGTGTTACATGCGTGCAAGTCTGATGTTTAGGAGGTGCTGAGTATCTTCTCTTTCTTGTACACTGAGCTGGACTATGAAAAGAGAACCATGAAAAGGAATTGAGGCAAAAAAAAAGCCAGATGTGTCTGAACTGTTTCAAAACAAAGCATTTTCTACAAAGCTCTGCTGGAGGGTCACATACCTCCTTATTCTTTCATGGATGTCAGCTTTTTTACCATTAGCTGTTTGTGCCTATGTGTAATGTATCAATAAACACCCATGTTACTGTCTGTATTTCAATAGTAAGGATCTGTGAAGCCCCTTACTTCATTTCTTGGTGCACTCTGGGTTGTTCTTATCAGATCAAGGCCTAGGCTGCTGGTGGTCACCAACCTGACCCTCCAGGGAGAAATAGATTACAGAGTGACCTGTTCTTTTCTTTTTGTTTGTATGTGAAGTGGCTGATGAATAAAGATCCCACTCTTGTTGCTGTTCCTGAGCATCCCCTTCTGCTCCTCAGGGGCTATTTGATTGCAGCACCTTCTGTTTTCCGCTCTGGAGTGGAGGAAGCAGTGAGTGTGACCATCTTCAACTCCCTCCAGGAGACAACAGTCCAGATTCAGTTAGTGGTCAAAGGAGAAACTGTGTCACGAGGCCACGGGACAGTTCTGGGTGAGTTCCTCTGATTCTGCCTTTCAGAAGGAGTTCCTAAGTGGAGGTGCTGGGGGAGCCCAGCGGTGTCTCTTGGAGAGTTGCTTTAGGTGGCAACAGAACTGGATCCAAGCTAATATTTAATTCACTGGCTACTGCTAAATGGCCTCAGTTGGTTGTGGTGATGTGGTTTTGATGTATGTGATCTCTGACAGCCAAGGTCAATAATTCTGGAACACCAAGACATAGGGACCATAGATAATTCATAGCTTTATAGTATCTTTCCTTTTGAAACGTGAATGTTTGGCACTGGGGAGCTCTATGAGGACTAAGATAAGTTGACTTTAAAGACTTTCATTTTCTGCTCTGTATTTCCAGCACTCATTTTTAAAATAAATCTCCCTCTCTTCAGGACTGAGTATTGCTCAGAGAGGTGGTAATCTCTGTGCACTTGGTTAAGTCCTTAAATCCAAGCAAATACCTCTATCCTGTGGGTAAAGACAAAAGTAGTTTGGTTATGTCCAACTTAATACTGAATTAGTTTCCATTAGTGCCAGTGAAGCCCAGTAGCACTGGTCTGCCACTGCTAGCAGTGGTGTGAGCTGTAATGTATACAAGACTTGGGCAATCAGGCTCTTTAACCATCAAGTTTTAAGCCCTCTGTGTGTAAAAACTGGGAATTATATAAAAGCCATTTCCTTTCTTGGAACAGATTGTCTTTGGTTTTATCCTCCCCTTGTTGTCTTCAAAATTGGCTGACAATTGCTAAGTAATTCAAAGGGAGTGATGCTTACACATGTGGAGAACACATGCTAAAGACAAATGTTAGATATGGTTGTATCCAGCAATCTAAAGACATTCTGTGAGTGTTTGTTTTGAGAATCATTCAAGTCCTGAAGGAGGCCAGGTCTCTTTTACAGCAAATTACTTCAGTAAGCATAGGATGCCCTGTGCTGAACCTCACCCTTGGTGGTGCTCTCTAACCATGGAGCAGTTGCAGTTCACCTTGGGCAAAAATGATAAATTAATGCAGACCAAACTTATTTTGGAGAACTCTGCTAGATCCAACTTGCTCATCCTGCAGATTGTTTTATGCAGTGCAGGAAAATTACTCCAGGTGAAATCCTAATGCAGGGGCACGGCAGTGAGCAGCTCTGAGACACAGGGCCTCCAGACTGCAAATGTCTAAAATGGCAGCACCTTGGCTTGAGAAGAATAACTCTCTCTCTCTGTCTCTCATTTTAGATAAAGGAACAATTAAACTGAAGGTGAGTAGTGATTATTTTCAGATGTCTTGAGTGAAAACATGAGGGACTTGCCTTTGACTACATCACACATTGCTCTCTGAGCAGCTGCAGCACAAACACAGGTCACACTCTTGCTCAGTCCTTGGTGTTTGCAGCACCTCAGCTTAGTTTCAGTTGTTGTGTGTGGGTAGAGCAGGGCCTTCTACTTAGCCTGGCTGATCTCCCCATGGAACACACCTTCTGCAGTGGAAGCTGCACGTGCAGATCAAATCTCACTTTGCTTGAGTGATAAAGAAAGGACAGAAGAGAACTCCCTGCCATGCTTCCAGCATCACTTGGCTCCTTTGAAGTTCCTACTCTGTAAAAGATCTAGTATGTTCTTCACTTTATTACTAACACATAGTTACACTGAAAGGCAGCAGGTGGCTGCTCTTTGCTCACTTCACTGTCAGTTCTATTCCCCAGAAAGCAAAAAGAACCCCCTTTTTCTGTGTCTTCCTCAGCTCTTGGTCTGTTTTGTAGGTGCCTTCAGGGCTCCGTGGACAAGCACATCTGAAAGTCTGGGGCAACCGGCACCTGGCAGGGGAGGGCTACATTTTCCACAACTACACCACAGTGACCATTGACAGCAAAGGCTCCTCAGTGTTCATCCAGACAGACAAACCTGTCTACAAACCCAAGCAGAAAGGTAAAGTGACTTTGGAGAGCTTGCCAACTTTTTTTTTTTTCCAAGGGTAGGTTCTGGGATGAGAGATTCTGCTGATTCTGTTCAGGGTCAGCTGTCATGACTAATACATCTCTTCTTTTTCCTTTTCATTTTTTTAGTGTTGATAAACCTCTTTATGGTGACTTCTGACCTGAGACCAGTCAATGACAGGGTAAAGAAAACTTTCCTTTCACAGTGTAAAATATGCTGGAATAGTTGGCAGCCTGCATTCTGTACATTTATGCAGGAATGCAGTTGGATTTTTTGAACTTGTTTAGCCATATCTTGTGGTTGCTGGTTGTTATTTACCATTTAGCAGTCTTAACTTGGTCACATTGCTTTTGAAGGAGAATCCCCACTTTTGTAGTGCTAGCCAATATGTTGTAACTATGCCAAAGCAGCTAGAAGAATTTTTCAGACTTTAGGTAATGCACAGATATGCAAAATATTATTTTTCCAGTTAGATGTGTGAATTAAATGTACATTTCTCAGGCTACTTTTACCAAAGAGATGTTTAAACCTTCCCTGTGTCAACTCAGCAGCTCATCACCAGAAGCAGAAAAGTCACTTTGTTTCATAAAGCTTCTTTCTTTTTTCTTCCAGATTGAAGCTTATGTGGTGGTGAGTATCTGGCTGCCAGTCATCCAGCATGTCTCCTGGAGAGGCTCAAGCTCCTTGTGGCCTTAAGAGGAGCAAATCCCACGTCTGGGCCTTTTCAAGGCCCTTATGGCCATTCCCCACTGTAACCTGTGCAATGACTTGTATCCCCCTGTCTTTAACTGATCTTTGCATCCTGCTTTTTTTGTTATCACCAACAAATATACTTGTTTTCTACTTCAGTTTCAGAAATCCTTTCCCATTTTTCAGCCTGAGAAGAATTGGTTAGATTCACTGGGGTTTATAAATGTGACAGTCCCACTCAATTTCTCCCTTCTTTCCAATGCAGACACCCTCCTATCCTTCATCTGGCTGGGCTGATATAGCAGGGCCCATCTCATCTCTGCACCCAAACATTATGATAGTGGACAATAGAAATTCATGGCAAGGAAAGGGTGCTCCTGTCTTCTTCCTTATGAGGTGAATGAGAGGTTCCTTCTGTGTCTAGTCTTTTTTTTTTTTTTTTTTTGTCTTTTTTAATTTATTTTTTTTTAAACCATGTGTTTTCTTTAGCTGTCAGCAAGCAGAAGAATTCACCCTCTTCTTGTTTGCATTCTGTCACAGATTTAATGCTGACAAACACAGCAGGATTGATTTCATCTGACTTTGTCATCTAAAAATTGTCTTGCTAGTTGTACAGCTCCCTTTATGAATAGAAGGAATTTCCAGAGGCCAGTTCACCCCATCCAAAATAGGTGTCTTAAGAGAGGTGGAAGATCTGCTGCTTGGCAGCTGCCATGTACTGGGCATAGAAACAGGGTCCTTAAATGAGTCCTGAGTGTTAGAAAGCAAATATTCCCTGGTGAAGTATCTTCAGAACAATTTTGATAGCTGTTAAGTTACATTTGAGCTGCTAGAGAAGTGTGTGTATTACAAAATGAACTTCTTTATTGCAAACTGAGTTCAATACATTTGTGATATTCATGTTCACTGTGATGTTTCTCATTCCTAAACCACTGTGCAGGATCCTCGGGGGTCTCGTATGATAGAGTGGAGCAATTTGAAGCCATTTTGTTGTGGTAAGTGTCAGATTATTATTTCCTCAGTGTATTTTTTTTTTTTTGACCTTTACTTCTGCTTATACCGAGTTGTGCTCAATAAGCCTTGACAAGAGCTGAAGGTGACACAGAGTTCACAGGATACTGTTTTCTTTTTCAGGTATTGTGAACATGACTTTTCCTTTGTCTGATCAGCCAGTGTTTGGGGAATGGCTCATCTTTGCTGAAATGCAGGGGCACACATACAACAAATCCTTTGCAGTTCAGAAATACGGTGAGTTGTCTCCAGAGAACTTCAAGCGTTAGCTACACTGCCCTCATCTGACCATAAGGTGTGATCTTCTCAGAGCTGTGTGTGCTTTTCCCACCATCTGGACTAGAAGATCTCTTTGAAAAGATGTTGTTGTGTTTCTTTCCATTGTAGTATTACCAAAGTTTGAGCTGATGATTGACCCCCCTCGATACATCCGTGACCTTTCACTGTGTGAAAAAGGAACTGTCCATGCCAGGTAGGAAAATGTTCCAAGTAGTTCCATTACTATGGACTGTAGTGTAGTTACTGGAGCTTGGATCTCATCTTCACCAGGCTTTTCTGATGATTTTTAGTCATCAGAAGCTGTCCTGTGTGGGAGTTTCCATAAAACATGTTAGCAACCTGAAAACCTTCTGTGGTTTGTTTTTTTTCTGTTCTAAATGTGGAGGTCACATGGTGTTAGCCTTGATATCATCAAGAAAACATCTGGAAGTTAATGATCTTCTTTCCATTTCAGATATACTTTTGGAAAACCAGTGACAGGAAAGTTAATTGTCAATATGACTATAAATGGTGTAGGGTACTACAGGCATGAAATGGGACACCCTGTCCTCAAGACCACCCAGGTGAGGGGAACTGTTGAGTTAGCTGCCATCAAATGCCCATTCTGTGTTCTGGTGTAAATACCACAGCTCTGTTTTATGCTGCTGATGGGGTATTAGGAAATAAATTAATAACTGGGTCCAGCATAATAAAAATGACACATCTTTGAATGGTATGTTTATCAGTTGTGGGGATGTGAATTTTTTGACAGAGTATTAATTTGGTTTTGGAGCATATGGGGCTGAGGCAGAATGTGAGATGAGGGACTGTGGCAGAGCTAGTTCAGACTGGATAAGGGAGGAAAATCAACTCGCTTCCTTTCCTTCTTCCTTCACCCACTCCCCAGTTCCCTACACTCCACACACTTTAGAAATACTGCTGCAAACTATCAAGTGATTTGGTTTCTAGACCCTTTCTGAATGGGGTTTCTGTTTCTCCCACCCCTCTCAGATTGAGGGCTCTGCTGGGTTTGATGTGTGTGTGAAGGACATGATGCCAGCCGACGTCCCGGAGCATTTCCGCGGCACGGTCAATATCTGGGCCACAGTGATCAGCTCTGATGGCAGCAAACAGGTCACCTTTGATGACTCAACACCTGTTCAGAAACAGCTGATTGACATCAAGTACTCCAAAGATACCAGAAAGCAGTTCAAACCTGGGCTGCCTTACAAGGGAAAGGTAAGATCAGAAGCAGAGATGCTGACACACGGCTGAGGGAAGGTTCTGCTGACTTGATCCCAGCATCTTGCACCATGCTGTGGTGTTTTCCCTGCCTGCTCTTTCTGTCACTGACTGGAATTGCCTAAAAAGTAAAACCTGTTGTTCTGTAAATTAAACCCTGTGCAGGTGGAAGTCACTTACCCTGATGGAAGTCCAGCTGACAGAGTCACTATCAGAATTAAAGCTGAACTCACACCAAAGGACAACGTTTATACAAGTGAGCTGGTATCAAGAAATGGCCTGGTGGAGTTTGAAATCCCCTCCATTCCTACAGCTGCCCAATATGTCTGGCTGGAGGTGGGTGAAAGCTCTTTATAGGATTAATGGGCTTTAATGTAACTAATCTTGTCAAACCTGCACTTCATAAACCAGTGCTGTAAACAGGGAATCAGTGCCTTGTATCTACAGCCTCTTGATTTAAAGGCAGCAAACACTTGGTTTGTTTCTTGCTACCCATAGAGCTGATGTTGATGATGATTGTGAAAAGATCATTCAAATACATCTTAGCATAGTAGTAAGGGTCTGATATTTGGAGAGTACTGTTGCTGTATAAAGATGACAAGAGATGAGCAGTATGAAAGGGGAAATGGGGATGTAGTGTAAGAAGAGAGTACAAATCAAGCTTTCTGCACATGCATAACATTCAGGTGTGACTTTTGTTTAAGACCAAAGTGACAGCGATTGATGGGAAACCATCTGGAGATCAGTATCTGCCAAACTACTTGTCCATCAGTAGCTGGTACTCGCCCAGCAAGTGTCACATCCAGCTCCAGGCACCAGATAAACCTTTCCAGGTATGTGGGCTTCATATTCCATCATGGCAACAACAGCATTTCTAGACTTAATGCCCTTTGTTCCAATTAAGTGTTTTTAGACATTTCTGTTTCTGGGATCCTGAACTGTTGTTGTTCCCACCACAAAGGCTGAAGTAACTGCATTTCAGCCACCAAATAGTTCTTCACTAGAACTTCCAGTTAAATCTCAGCTGGATCTCTTCAGTCTTCCAGTTACTGAACTATGAACATAGGTGTCTTTTGTAGGAGCCACTCTCATGCAGTCTTCATACAGAAGTTGTGATCTCTCTCCTAAAGGAAGGGTCTGATTTAACCATGATTCCTGCTGCATGTTGTTTTACTGAATGTTGTTCAGGGTTTTTCTACCTAAGAAGATGCTCCAGTGGTCTGCTTATTGCTTTGTGAAAAAAAAAAGATGTGTCTTTTGGTAGTATACAGTTAGATTTCTATGATCAGCAGATCTGTCAGGTTGGTTGCAGACTCTTTGTATCCCAATAAGAGCACTTTTTTTTTTTTTTTATCATTGCATTTCATGGAAGTTTAATGGCTAATTAATCTTTTACAAGTTTCCTGAGGTATGGAAAGGGGATTATACACTGCTAATCTGAACACATTGTTCTTATTATAACCTGATTAGAACTAATTCTTCTGTGGGAAAGCTAGGAGTTGGATGACCAGCTGATGTGGGAACTGTTGCCCTGCTTTGCCAGCTCTTACTGGGTGTTCCAATTAGCTGCATTCATTTTTTAATGAATTTTCATCATTTGCACTGGGGAATTCTTAATACTTCAAATATTTAATGTCACGAGGCACTTCTTGGACTCTGTGGCATTCTTACTGCATTTAACCATTAGCAGCTTCTTCTATTCCAGTCCTTGCCATTTTGGTTTGTACCAGATGTATGTCCTGGGAAGGTAACACTGGTAGTGCAGGGGAAAGAGGGTTTTCAGAAGATTTCCTTGGGATTTAGTGTTGCTGTTCAGCCTTAGCAGTGGTACTTGGGCATTGCTGTGCTTTGAAAGGCAGGAGGATCTGTTGCTGAAGAAATTGGACTTGCCACAAGTGGTAGCTGCTCCTCATATCCCAGAAGCCAGAAGTTTGTGTTCCTTAGGAAGTTGGCTGCTCCTCAGAAGGCTTCTTCCTCAGCCAGACTCAGTCCTAATCCTGTGCCTGAGCACTGCTGTCTGTTCTGCTGGAAAGGGTGGGATCTTGGGGCATTTTGTCTGCAGAGCATTCAGTGCTCAGTGAGTACCTCTGGGTGCAGGGCTGCAGTGCACAAAAGTGCAGGCAGGCAGTGAGCTGCCTCTCCAGGGAAAAAAAAAGCTCTCCTTGTTTGTTTGTGTGTTTGACAGCTCCTTGAGTGCCAGACTTGCAAACTAGTGTCAAGAGTTCTGTAATTTGAAAGCCTTTTCCCTCAGATCTATTCTCAGTAATTTCATGCCACACTGGTTAGGTTTGAATGAGCATTTGCCATATGAAAGTGATTGCCAGGTGTAATCTCAGTGAAACAGCAAAGACCATCTAACTCTCCTCCCACCCACACCCCAGATCTTTCTTTTCTTGGGCTGGACTGCTGAAGGGGTGTCTAAAATTCAACCAATTCTGACAGCTGCTCTGTACCAAAAGGCTTAACTTCCAGGATTCCAGAGATTCCTTTATTGTTTCATTAATGCATACAACCCCCCAGCCTATTCTCCTGGTAGATTTGCAGGGATTGAAGGGCTGAACACAGGCCCCTTTTGATTCTGCAGCAAGGCCATGGCAACAGTAATGTAATATACTTTTCAATGCACACCTCTCTTAGAAGGGTCCCATCTTTTGCAGACTGGAAGTCAAGTAGATTTCTGTGCTTTATAAGTCAAAAACATGTGTTGTGACAGACTGGATCTCTTGCTTTTCTGTCTCTGGGTGCAGGTAGGAGAGGAGGCTTGGATTGCAGTGAAGTCCACGTGTCCTTGCAACTTCACTCTCCATTATGAAGTGGCATCACGAGGCAACATTGTCCTCTCTGGACTGCAGCCCAGTAATGTCACCCAGCAAAGGAGCAAAAGAGCCACCTTTCCCTTGGAGAAGAACATGGATATCACACACTTCCCTGGAACAGGTAGCTACCATCAGAATTCCCAACTCACCCTTTTCAGAGAAAACAACATTTCTGCAAACCTACATATTCTCTTTTTTTTTTTTGTGTGTGATGATCCTTAAAGGGCCTAGAATAATTTTTGTGCAAGAAAAATAGTGATATCCATTGCACACATAGTCATATAGGGAAAAGGTTCATTTCTCCAAGAGGGGTAACTCTTGGAGAGTTTGGGGTTTTTTCTGGTCTCTCTGTAGTCTTTCTCTGCTAAGAAAACTCTAGTTTGTCTTAACATGCTTGGGGTAGGGAAGTGTATGATGGAGCTGGGGCAGCTTGCTATGGTGCTTGAGCTTAAACTAGAAGTGGCTGCTCTGTCACTGGAAATGTTTGAGTCAGTTTGGATGGGGCTTTGAGCAACTTGATCCAGTGAAAAATGCCCCTGCCCACAGCAGGGGGGTTGGAATGAGATGATCCTTAAAGATTCCTTCTGACCCAAATCATTCTGTGACTAACTGCTGCTAGGGAAATGATGCTCTCTAAACAGCATAGTCCTTTTACAAACCCATTTATACTTTTTTCTGTCAGCACTGTTCTGCAGCAATAGATAGTCTTCTTGTGTTGGTTTTCTTTGTTGTTTATTTTAAATGGCTTGATAACTTAATAGTATATTTCCTTGATTTATGACAGGAAAAATGTAGGGTAGTAATTCTCTAGCCACGTTCTCAATCGTGCTCATTATGTTGTGGGTGCTAATTGCCTGTCAGCTGTCACAAAGAATTAAAAAGGGAGGGAGAAGATTCTGAGGTTTAGACTAACACGTTCAGCTGGAGTGAGGGGATGCAAACTGGGGAGTTGTGTTCACAGTATTTGAATGGGATGGGAATGCAGGGTTTTTTTGACCAACCTGTCCTTTTTCCAATTGATTTCCTAGCACCAACCAGTACCCCTGCAGCAGAGGTGGAGGTCTGCATGACATTCCTTCGTTTCTCAGTAGCTCCCACCATGGCTCCCCTGGGCCGTCTGCTGGTCTATTACGTCAGGGAGAATGGAGAGGGGGTCACAGACAGTCTCCAGTTCACTGTGAAGTCCTCCTTTGAAAATCAGGTATTGCCAATGGAGCTGATGGGAAGGAAGGGGCGGTGTCTCCTCCCTCTTTGCAGTTCTTTGCTGATTAGGAGTCAGAACAACAGGATTTCATCTGAAATTCCTAGGTTGCTGTGACTCTCTCAGCAAACGAGACCAGACCCGGTGATGTCGTGAGCATCAAGGTCAGAGCTGCAAAATGCAGCTGTGTCTGCATAGCCACTGTGGATAAGAGTGTCTACCTGCTGAAGACAGGCTTTCAGCTGACAGCCAGTCAGGTAAAGGGAAGCCCGGGGCTCTGAGGGCTTAGGGTGCCCTCAGCTCTCTCCCTTTCCTAACCTCCTCCCTTCCCCTGCAGGTCTTTCAGGAGCTCGCAGAGTACGATGTGTCCGATGCCTTTGGAGCTCCGAAGGAAGAGGGGCACTTCTGGTGGCCAGGCATGTCCTCGCGTCGGCGCCGCAGATCCTCTGTCTTTCCCTGGCACTGGGACGTCGCCAAGGACGCTCGCTTCGCCTTCACAGTAGGAAGAATCAGCCTCACTACTCTCTGGAGTGTCTCTTTCACTTTCGTGTTTGCAGGAGAAATTTAGCTCTGCCCCTGGGGCTTTCTTTTCCACGTCAGAGTGTTTCTCCAAGGGGTAGGTTGAAGGTCACTGCTGAGGACAGAGAGCGCGCTGGCCCGGCAGAGGTAGTGGGGAAACTGCTTTGGCTTTGCCCAGTTTTGGTGAGAGACAGGTAATCCTGTTGGGTGAAGGAATTCATCCTGATGCTCTGGAGAATCAAATGGATCTGGAGGGTTCCTCCAGTCGTGGGTGAGCTTGCAGATCATTCCTGCAGTTACTTTGACAGGGAAGGAAAGTGGAACATGAGTGTTCCCTTTGGCCTTTCCTCTTTTCTATTAGATATCAGCTTTAAAGTTGAGCATTTAAAACAAGTTGGTCCTTTTAGTGAACTCATGCCCAGCCCTGGAAGGCCAAGCTGTACATTTTCTGTAGTTTATTTTCTTTACATAGGCTTCTACTACTTATCACTCTTAAAGAGAGACTGGCCTAGAGAGCCATTGTCACAGATTAATGGTTTATGTTCATTCTATTTCTAATCCACATAACTGACAATAATGATCTTTCTTCCCTTCAGATCCACTCTCTATTCATTTTGTTTTCATCCTTTCTGCAGTTTTAGCTGAATTGTTCTCTTGTGTTGCCTTAAACCTCTCAGGTTTCCCCCTGTTCCCCAAACACCTTGGTCTCTTAATCATCACTCTGCACCCTCACAACCATCCACTGCTGCAGGAGTCAGTGCTGCTTCTCTCCTTGGGATCTGTGGGGTTTTTGCTCTGATGCTTTGGGTTTGTTTCTTTTCTTAGTGATCTTGGGAAAAGATGTATATGTTCATAGGTGGTGGGTGTAAAGAGAACAAAGCTCATGCTCCCCTTTGGTTCCTGGGAAGAGCTCTCATGAATAAGTGCATTTAGGGGACAGAGCTGGCAGGCAGCTTTCTTATTCCATGTTTTTACTGTGAAGCTGTGTGGACAGTTTCCATTTTGCTTGGCATTGCTGGTAGAGCAGAATCAGGGATGTCTGATGTGAGAGCTGCCTGCTAACTCCAGCAGAACCCACTGGAAACTTTTAGGAAGGGTAAAAAGCTGTAATGTAATATTCTAGGGGAAAAATACGTGTAATAATTTTTCACCTGTAGTTGCCTGGCAGTTTCACATACCCAGTGATGTTAGATACTGGTTGAAATGCATTTTCCAAGAAAACAAGAGCTTTCTTGTAAAACCTCTGCCTACAAAGTGCCTACATATTTTCACATGAACAGTTATTTCTATATAAAGTTTTAAAAATCCTCAAGTTTCAAATGATATTTGCCTCATAAATGTTGCAACAGGCTTGGGGGATTCTATTCAGATTCTAAAGATGTATGGCTACATGTTTAATTCTTTTGTCTTTTTTTCTTTTTTTTCCCCCCTCTCTTTGCTGGATTTTGTTTTGTGCTCTTCTTTTTTATTGTCTAGGAAACTGGCTTGGTTGTAATGACTGATCTAGTCAGCCTAAACCACAGGCAGAATGGAGGCATGTACACAGATGAGGCTGTCCCAGCTTTTCAGCCTCATACTGGGACATTGGTGGCTACAATGCATTCTAAGATAGCACCAAGGTAACACTTCTCTTGTGTCGTGGACAATGGCCATTGTTCTTGACTATTGGATTCCTGGTTTGTCTTTTTATTCTCAGCTGGTTTTGACTTCCATGCCCCAAGGAATTCCTTGATTTAGACAAGGGGGGGGGGGGAGGAAACTTGTTTCTGTTGTCTTGGTAGATCTAACAAAAATGATAGCTGATGACCTGCTGGCCTCACTTAGCAGAGTCTTATGGAGGCTAGTCAAGAGAAAGGTGATTTTTCTGTGTGTGTGATGCTTTGTTATCTAAATTATGAAAACAGTAGAGATCAAGACAGTTCCAAGAGAAGCAGGGGAATATGAAGTAGTGATGGTAGTAACTGCTGAGTGGGGCTGTGCCATGGTACCATGGGAAGTCACATACTCTAGATGCTCCCTTTGATTTCAGTTGGTGAAAGCATTTGGAACACAAAACTGTATATTTTTTATACTATTAAATACTGTTAGAAATGTCTTATTAGAAGAATTAATTGCCAAGGACTTATTTCTTATTCTAGCAGAGCAGAGAAGAGAAAAAGAACCTTCTTTCCTGAAACATGGATTTGGCACTGCCTCAATGTCAGGTATTGACAGGGAATTCCTTTAACTACAGAAAACAAAGCTCTTTAAAGGCTACTGGAGTTACACTGCCATGCTCTGATAGCTTCTTGCTGTTGCTTTTCTTTCTGCTTCAATCAATAACCTTTGTAACATGTCATCTGGTCCTGAGGTGTGTTCACTCCCTGGCGGGTGTGACTGGTGTAACCTGAGTGTAATTCCCCCACAAACCAGGGAGTATTTTCAGGGAAGAAAAGGAGCAATGGTTTGGTTCAACACAATGTTAGGTTTGACTTCCTTATGGAAAGGGTGTAGGGACAAGTGAGGATGTAGATTTGCAGTGATGGCCCCTGTTGCATAAGCAATAACTGCAAGCCTGGCTGCTCTGGGGCTGTACCACTGAAGAGAGGGAAGGGGAGTGGGGAATCCTGCTGGAGCTCATGCTCAAGAGGCAAGGCCAGCTCCTCAGAAGTGCCAGGTGCCCTTTACACTGGGAAATGAGTTGTCTGGGTTTGTGTTTGCACCCTAGAGTAACTCAGAAATGTCAGCTTCAGCAAGTGCTGGTCTCCTCCTTTTTCGTTGGCTCCTTTTTTCCTTTTCCTTTCCAGCACTTGGACCTTCTTTCTCTTTCCTCTGATGCAAGAGCATCTCCCCCAAACCTTTATTTACTGCCTGATAAATCCTGGTTCTACCACTTACAGAAAGCTTAAACAGGTAACTAATCTCTCCCAGCACATCCAGGAGAATTTGAAGCAATTATTAAAAGGCTACTCCGGGTTTGCAAGTAAACTTCATTCTCTATAAATGATTATAAATTAAATTTGACAGGAACTTGCAGCAAGTGTATTCAAATCTGTTCAATTGAGCATGAAATATGCTTTGTAGAAATACACAAAGAATTCCAGAAGTGCCTGTTTGGGCCTCAGCAAGCTGGGGCAGTTAATTATAAGTGGGAGAGTGTGGAATAAAAAGTTGTAGATTGCATTTTCTCCACTTCATTTCCTTAGAAACAACTGAGTTGAGCATTCCTTGATTTCTACATTCTTGAACAGGAAGAATTATTTTATTTTATTGTCAATATACACTCCTCAAAACCCAAGAAACAAAAGCCTAATGTCAACTTCCCAAACCAATCCTATAAATTGCTGAAGCCTGGCTGGAGGGTCTAATGGCTGGAAATGTGTGTGTACTTTGGCCCCCCGCCCAGAAGAGTAAGTGCCCTCATGTGTGAAAATAATGTTAATGCTGCTTATGGGCTGGAATCCCAGTGGAAGGAACATCAGCTGCACCAAATTGTCCAGTTAAGCATACGGGAGAGTTGCCAGCTCTGGAGCTAGGACACCCTTCTGCTCACTCTTCAGGGCTGAGGTTAACTGCAGGTACCAGCCACTTAACTCCAGTTGGGATGAAGACCTGGATACTTGGAAACCAGTGAGCTTAGAAGAAGCCCAAGGAGCTTGGTGCTGTCAGGGCAGGTGCATTTCCCAGGCTCTCCACCCTGTGCTCTGAGCTGGGCCAGAGTGCTGGGAGACTGAACCTGTTCAGAGCCATAGTCACCCCTAGGTTATATCAAATTCTTTGGTGTCATCCTTTTCCCACTGTAATATAAGTGCACAGACCAGTATGTGATGTGCTGCCTGGCTACCAACAGTGACAGTAGCCTGGGCTCAGTGAAAATTCCAGTTGATTTTGGTGATGAAAATCAAGATACTGCATTGGTGCCTCAAATGTGAATAACCTGCAGTTGAAAATCACTGAAAGTGCAGTGCCTCGGGTTGTCCTGGCTGTGGATCAGGCAGAGTTGCAGTGCTGAAACACAGCCTGACTGGCTCTAGGCTCAGAGCTTATTCCAAAGAGCTTGCTTTCTCATTTTCCATGCCAGCCAAGATGCCCATTGCTCTCAAAAGAGTTCAGAGCTAGCAGCATGTGTATCAAGCTCTGGGGAATAAATAAGAACTTGAGAGAAAACAACCTTAGGGTGTACTCATAACTACACCAATCATCCTGCCAGCTGAGCCATGAAATAGCTTTTGTTCTTCCTTTAGAGGAAATGTTTTCTGTTCCAGACAAGGCCAAAGCTTCTTTGCAGGAGGGAAATAGCAAACTCTGCAGAAGAAAATTGAGTTTCTATTATTATAAAGCATGGAAGAGGATACCTGGTTTATGAGAGCACAGTAAAGCTGAGCACTTAGAAGATAAATTAGTTTGGTGTTTGTTTGGGGTTTTCTTAATCAGTTTGTTTCTTTCCTCATTAGAAGAAAATGGTTGGTTTGGGAAATTTTCAGTGTCAGACATTCCAAAAACCAACCAACTAACCAAAATGTTTCTGAATCAAAAGATACTCCCTTGGACAAGTAGTTGCTGAACTTGGTGTCTGGAAAATTTCTCATTTGCCCTTATGCTCCAGCAGAGCCTGCAGTGGGGCAGTGCACACCAGGACAATGGGCTCCAACAAAAATGACCTTTTATTGCACTAGCTCCTAAATACCTTATTGCTGAACTGTGCTTTATCCAGGACCTCAGTCTGGGATTCTTAATTTCTTTATTTTGACTTGGTGCAGATTAAGCAGGGTGCTCAGAGCCCTCACCTTGAGTATCTCCAGGGATGGGACCTCAACTGCCAACCTGGGCAACCTGTTCCAGTGCTCCACAACCCTCATGGGAAAGAACTTGTTTCTAACATCCAGTCTAAATCTATTCTTCCCTGGTTTAAATCCATTGCCCCTTATCCTGTCACTACAGGCCTTTGGGAAGGGTCCCCTCCTTCTTGCAGAGCCCCTTCAGGTACTGGAAGTGCCCAAGTGTGCAGAGGTCACAAAAACACCTGATAGAAACATTGAACAGCCTAGAAAAGGCTCAGAGCTCACCCTGGTGCTGTGTTGGGAGTTTGGATCTGGAGAGGATTCTCCACAAGGTTTGGCTCTGTGTGCTGTAGTTTCACCCAAAAGTAATTAATTCAACTGATCAACCTCAGTTACTCCCTGTTCTCTTTGGCATTAGTTTATCAGGAGAAGCAGAGCTGCACGTGGAAGTGCCAGACTCCATCACTACCTGGATAACTGAAGCTGTGGGGCTGTCTGAAGAGAAGGGCTTGGGCATTGCCAGCCCTACAGAACTGAAGACCTTTAAACCTTTCTTCATTGACTTCACCTTGCCCTACCACGTCATCCGGGGGGAGCAGACCAAGATCCCTCTGACTGTCTACAATTACCTGGCTGGCTGTGTAGAGGTAACACATCTCTCTAATCCTCAGTTCTCTTCCATCATCAGAATTTCTGAAGTGATCTGCAGGTTATGGTAGAGAGGGTACAGGGATGACATAGTGATAGTCTGAGTGGATATGCTTTGAAAAAGATAAAAAGCTGATTTTCAGTATGAAAAAATGTCATTGCTTTATTTACTTTTAGCTTGAAAGAACTGTAGCTGACTCAGTGTCTTGCAACACTTCAGAAATACAAATATTGCTAAGTGTAAGGAAGACCATTAGGAAGCTGATGCTGAACCACAGAGAATTTCCTTCTTAATCAGCAAGCTGCTGAAAGTGGCTTATTGCTAAAGAAATATTTTTTTTCAAGATGTTTTCTTCTCAAACTCCTTGTCTATCTCTGTTCTGAACCACCTGTAGAATTGCTGAGCTGCAAGTGATGCTGTCAGCCAAGTACAATCCCAGGTTTGAAGAAGGAATCATCTGTGCAAACAACTATCTTATTTCCTTTTTTTATTAAGCGTTTTGCGGGCTTCAGATTTTTCACCTGTTCTCAGTTGGTTTTGCAGTTGAAATTTGCAGTAGGTGACATTTGAATATTTTTACAGGTCCACGTGAAGATTTCTGTTCCAAAAGGCATAAAGTTTGTGGGGCATCCTGGGAAACACCACCTGACAAGAAAGAAGTGTGTTGCCCCTGGGGAAGCTAAACCCACCTCTGTGGTTTTGTCCTTCAATGAGCTTGGACTGAGCAACATCACTGGTAGTATAGAAATAAAAACAGCTTGCTGCTTGAGGGACTTGTGCAACATTTTATTGCTCTTTAAGAAGAAAATTCTTAGTTTCCTCGTACCTCAAAGTGAAATCATTCATTGGACTGTCTGCCAGCTTAGCTTTTCAGCCTCATTTGTTTCTGAAAAGCAGGTTTGATATTCTTTAAGATAATAACAGCAAATCAGGTACATCTCTCAGCAGATAATTACACTAAAAACTGAGCAACACAGGAAACTAGGAAAGAGTTTCTCTATTGCCCCATGACTGTCCAAATATTGTCCAGTTTTAGCTGTGACTGTTCAAATACAGAATAAAGGCAACAGAAGAGAGCTGTAATTACAAAGCTCATGGTGTCTTGTTAATCAACTCTATTTAATGAGTTTAGTTCTTCAGTTAAACTCCTGAAGATCTTCCCATCTCAAAATCTCTGCTACTTTTCCCTTCTGTTTCTTAGCAAAAGCTTTTGCATACAGTGGAACTAATTGCTGTCAGGATGGGATGCAGACCTTAAAGAATGGCAAGCACGTGGAGGACAACTACATGGACAGAAGGACTCCAGTGGGGATGGATTTTGTCCGCAGCAGTGTTATTATTGAGGTAAGAAAATAGGAATCTGTAATAACTGAGAAAAAAATACAATTGCTTGGGCAAATTGTGGAAGCTTTTAGGTAGCTAATCAAACGTGAATAGGTTTAAAAGAATTTAAGTTGATTTATGGCATGTTTTCATGGTTGGAAATAGTCACTTTTAGGGGTACAGGTATAAAAAGAGACCCTTTGATTCTGAGCTCATGCTGGTGAATCTTTGATACTGTGCAGAAGGAAAAGGGATAGAAATTTGATCAGATAAACTTGCTCTGTTAAGAATGAGTGCTGAGATGTTTGCTGGTAGCAATTAGCAAATCCCTAGCTAATAGAAGATGGTGTGATCACTTTCCTCTAAAGGCTAAAAACTACTGTACAGCAGCACAATATTATTTCTGTATTTTATAAGTAAAATTGAATGGCTGTTACTTCTGCTCCAAGTACTGTGATTTTATGTCTGAATTTCTGTCTTTATATAGCCAGAGGGACTGTCCAGAGAATACACCTATAGTGTGTTCTTCTGCCCAAATGGTAAGTTCATGATTTGAATAAGATACTGTTTGTTTGATTTAGTTATAAATAGAAACATGTGGCTTCACCTCATGGAAAGCAAAAAAAATAATAACCATTAAAAAAAAATCATCTTTGTTTCCATGTCCGTATGATTGATGAGTTATGGTGTGTAGGAGGAACTTCTGAATAGAGCCTTTCTTACCTGGCTGGCCAATTATGAATTTGCTCTAACTGCCCAAGTGATTTCTGGAAATGGCAATCAAATTCCTTTACTTTATGGAACACTTTCAGTATTCAGCACTGTGGACAGTAACTGTGTCTGTGCTGTATTTTCAGTTGATGTTTTAAAATTCAGTTCTGGAATCACTATGTCCTTTCTGCCTGAGATTTTGAAAGCTCAGAGTTGGCTCCAGGAGCTAAACAGAGATGCTTTTGACCACTAGATTAGAACTGAAAAATCACTTACAGACTTCATAAGGAATCCAGCTGAGTGGTTTGAATTGAAGGATCTTCTATATTGGAAGGGCTATAAATAGAAGATGGGAAGAAACATCCATATATACTTTTAGATTTTGCATAAGAGAAGCTGCATACAAAGAATATGTAGTTGGGAAAGGTCTGTTTGTTTACATTTTAGTAGCTAGCTTTTGAAGTGTGAGAGCTAAGCTCTAATTCTTCCAACATTCTTTATTTTTCTGACTAGAGAAAATACACATTTCTACACCTAACAAATACGAGTACCAGTACATGCAGAAACCTGCCCAGATGACACACTTTGATGTGGCTGTGAAAGCCCACAATGATGCTCACCTGGCCCTGTCCTCTGGGCCTCACGACATGGCAGAGATGACAGAGATTGTCATTGGTGGACACCAAAATACTAAAACCTGGATTTCCACGAGCAAAATGGGTGAGCCTGTGGCCAGCAGGGACACAGCTGGCATCCTCTCCTGGGATGAATTCCGCAGCTTCTGGATCAGCTGGAAAAATGGAGTTATCCAGGTAAAGGATTTATCTGTGTAATCAGCTGGAAGTCTCTGTTTCCTTCAACAGTTTGAGTGCACATACAGCAGATTTTCTTTAGGCTTGTTGTACAGGCTGAAAGCTTCATTCCTGTTGCATTTTCTATATTAAATCCTGATTGGGCTGTTTTAATCAGAATTATCTGCTTGTCACATGATGTTCTGATGGCCTCAGGACCTCAGTCTGATGTTTTCCGTGCTAAGTGTGCTGAAGGCCTTGGAGGTCAAGCCTGTGGAGTTCTCATTAAACTTCCTTGGGTTGTTTTGTGGATAGGAGAGAGAAAGGTCTGGTCCATCCACAATGTTCTCTGATGCACACATAAGTTACTAGGTCCAAGGACATCTGGCAGACTGACTTTGGATGTGTGGGTTCTTGGAGCTGCATGTTTTTCTGTTCCTTTCAGGTTGGCCATGGTACTCGGGTGCTAAATGAGTCTATTATTGTGGAGTGGACAGTCCCCAAACAGCTTGAGGTGAAGTACATTGGCTTTTCCACAGGCTGGGGGTCAATGGGAGAGTTTAAAATTTGGAGAAAAGAAGAGACTGATGAAAATCACAATGAAGCATTTACTCTTGGAGTTCCCCACAACATAATTCCAGGATCAGAAAGAGCTACGGCTTCAATAATAGGTATCAATTCTGAGGAGGTATCACTAGGTACCACTTATCAAATGTGAAGAGATACTCCAGCTATTACTTGCTTCTGATCAGTATTTGAGTATTACACCCCCTATAAGATAGTTGTAGGCAGTTACAAAAGTATATGCTACTTAATTAATTGTTGGGATCTTTAGTCACTTGTTTGAATCTGGTTGAATTCATACTGATGGTTTCACAGTGATCACACATTGTACTGTGCTCTAAACTAGTTGTCTAACTTGGGGAGTCCTGTATAATCAGACCCTGAAATGTGTCATTTCTTTATTCCAGTGAGACCTCAAAGGGTTGAGACTATTTGAAGGACTCCCAATTAAGATACAGTTTAATTAAGCTGCCTATGTGGAGCTAATAGGGTAGTCAGGTGGGGCTTAATCATAAGGCATCAAAAAGAAGTAAAGCCCAATTCTTTGATACTGAACATCTCACCTCTTTTTCAAACAGGAGATGTGATGGGTCCTACATTGAACAACTTGGACAATCTTCTGAGATTACCATTTGGATGTGGGGAGCAGAACATGATCCATTTTGCTCCTAATGTATTTGTCCTGAAATACCTGCAGAAAACCAAGCAACTCAGTCATGAGGTGGAGAGTGAAGCTACTGATTACCTTGTCCAAGGTAACTCATTACACTTACAATTTCTAGAAGGAGAGAAGGTGTGTATAGTAGAACAGAGTTTTCCTAGTAGCATATTTTCTAATCAGGAGTACCCCAAGTGAAGATGATTCCTCATTTCTGGTAAGATAATCTCCCAGGTTAACTGGTCTTTGATAGCAAGATGTAGCCTGCATCTTTTCCCTTCAATTACCCTAGTTTACATGTTTATTGATTTCTATTGTTGTGTTGGTTTTTTTTTTTTCCCTGTAGGCAGCTTATTTCTATGTTGAAACATTTCAGCAAGTCAAAGAACACTAAATTTAGTTAAAAACCTGTATATTTAGGGGGTTTGCCTTATTCATAAATTGTCTTTTAAGCCCTTTAGTCACTACATGGCTCTTCTCTGAACTTTCTCTTTTTTTAACAGTATTTTCTTAGTACCAGTATACTCAAAAATTAGTATCCAAAACAATTAACCTACAGCCATATAATGAAGGCTTTTATGTGTCCTTTCAGTGTCCTGACCTATCTCACTGAGCAGCTCACAGCAATCTATCTTTTTATGCACTGTTTTTCTCAGCATTTGTTTGGGAAGAGCCACATGCAAAATAGTTTTATAACTAAATACAATTCTCAGGACAAGTAAGAGATCATTAAAAACAAGAATGACCCAGAATTCTAAGGGACAAAGCTGTCTTGTGTATGAGTCAGACAATAGTCATGTCATGAAATCAGAGGTGACAGGATTAGGTGGTTCTCCTCAGAAAATATAAATATAAAGTGTAATATGTAATATATTTCTTGTATTCATCAGTAAAAGCCCAGTGCTGCTGCCTTTGCCTGGCCACAGATGTTTCACTTGTGTTTTTTTCTGCTTGCTGATAGCAGTAAGACAAAGGGAATTTTTTTTAGTTCCTTTGCAATATCATTTGCTTGCTTCTTTTTATGAATCTGCAAACCTTCCGGGTTTTTGGCTCCAAACTCTGCCTGCTAATTAACCCTTACAGAAGAAATCCTCAAGAGTTTTCAGCTCTTCTGGGTTGACTGGAGCCCTGCCCAGTGTAAGGTTGAGATGGGGAAAGTCTGTTTGCTCACTCTGGAAGGCTTTTGTGACTTGCCAAGCCAGAAAACTCGTTCATCCCGTGGCCATCCATCACAGAAAGTGCTGATACTCAGCAATTCCCCTGTATTCCCTGCTCTTCAGAAGTGGCCTGAGCTAAACTAGCCAGCCATTTTTTCTGCTTTCCCACAATGCAGTTGTACAAAAGCAGGTGAATGGGTGAAAAACAAACAGGTTTGAGAATCAATTTCTTTTCTTACACTTGTGTCCTTAACTTGTCCCAGGGGACTAAAGCAAAAATTCTGAATCCAGTTGTATCATTAAACAAAACAAAAAAAAAAGCTTTCATCTGCATGATGCTTTCAGTGAACTGGAAGGAGAATGCTTAAGTGAAAATCTTTCCTTTATTACTACATCATTCCAGAGGGGTCTCAGGTATTTAACAGGAGTTCCAGTCTTCAGGTGGTGGCCTGAGTGGGTGTCTGGCTGTGCTCCCATGTCTGTACCCAGCACTGGCTCTGCTGCTCACACCTCTGAGAGGCTGCCTCGGGCAGCAGGATCCCTCACACCAGTGCCAGGCTCTTCAGTTGTTTTACATACTTGTTTTTCTCTCTGAGGGTTTTGGACTCCCCCAATTCTTTTGTGACTTCCAGGCTACCAACGCCAGCTGACCTACAAGAGGCAAGATGGTTCATACAGTGCTTTTGGTGAGAGGGATTCCTCAGGGAGCATGTGGTGAGTGGCTGTTTAAAATGCACTTAGAAAATTCTCTGTTTGCTAAATAGGGAAAACACACAATTGGCAAGGGAGGAAGAGTAATTTTCCAGCTTCCATCATGGCATTGCACACAGCAGAGGAGAGAAATAATAGTGACTCTAGACCTGCTGTTTCAGTGTGCTGGGTGTTCAAGACTTGGGGCAGTCACATCTACAAAAGTGTCCAGGCTATAGGTAAGGAATGGAACTTCAGAACATACACAGAAACTTGTCTCTAGAACTGGCAGAACCTTCTACCAGGGGAGTTAAAAAAAATCACACCAGAAACAACCCCAAAACCTCCAAAGAAGTGTCCTCCTGAGTGCTCTACATCCCCTCCTGGATGAAAGGGAACAGTACAGATTTATGCTCTGAGAACTGAAGTGCAGAACCTTTCAGAGTCAGGCAGTATGAGAGCCAGAAATGATGAAACTGGGCAATCAGCTCATCTCACTGATGTCCCCTGGGAAACTTTGGCCTTTCAGGTCTCTCACTGCATCCCACTGGCCTGTTCCTGGCTGTGAGGTCTCGTGCAGGAGAGCCTTGTCTTCATTCATTTGCTTGGGCTGTCATTTGGCTTCTCCATCTGCTTTGTATTTTGCTTTAAACTGATTCCCTTCACAAGCTCCTGAGGGGAAGTACCACTTCTGGGCTGCTGCCTCACTGTTTGCAGGATAGTAACCTTTTATCTCAGATCTGGCATCACCCAGTCCCTAGCTGTAAAATACAGTGACACAGAATTACTTAACACTTGAAAAATCCCCTGCCAGGCAGCACGTTTGCTACCCTCCCATTCCTCAGAGGCTTGTAAAGGGAATGATTCAATCTCCCAAAGCTGGCCAGAGTTCACACTTGTTGCATGTCAGAGGTTTAGAATTCCAAAAGCACTTCTAGGGCTTTCTTAATTCTGTATAAAGTCTAACACAGCAGTGGGTCTGGATTTCTTTCCTTTCTTTATATTTCTTTTAAGATAGTAGCAAAATCAGAAGATTTACTCTTTTTTTACAAATAATTCCATATTTCTAAGGACATTAATTCTTAATTTAAAAGCTTTAATAATTTAGCTAGCAATTGAGTGCCTCTAAAAAGAAACTGAATTTCAGACTGTGTCATTCCTGGAAGATATATTTGTCTTAGTTATACTTTTCAATTTAATTTGACCCTTATCAAGAATTTTGTATAGTATTCAGGTGATTTATGATGCATTGGCTTTTTCTTGCAATATTCAGTGTTTCCCCAAGAAGTTTTTAAAAATTGCTGCTGTCTAGGAATGTTGGTTTTCCTCTTACTGGTACATTATTCTGAATTTTTCTCAGTAAAGATTATAAATTCATATTTACAGGTTAACAGCTTTTGTCCTCAAGTCCTTTGCACAATCTCGTGGGTTTATTTTCATTGACCCAAAAGAACTAACAGCTGCCAAAGACTGGATCATCCAGCACCAGAAAGAAGATGGTTCTTTTCCTGCAATGGGCAGGATACTCAATAAGGACATTCAGGTAACTATACACACTCAACATAAGGACACTGAGTCCCTATACAGACTCAAAATCATGCATCAAACATATTTCTTTGTCTTCAAGAATCTCTTAATCCAGCATCCTGTTCTGTAGTTCTCATCCAGTGGTTTGTGTTTGTTGCCCTCCAGGGTGGAATCCATGGGAAGATCTCCCTGACTGCATATGTGGTTGCATCTCTTCTGGAAACAGGAGTAACCTCTGAGGTAACAAAAAACTGTCTTCAAAGAGCCCTCACATTCTGTGTCTTCTAAAAATTCAATGGTTTGGGTAGGGTTTTTTTTTTGTTAAACTTGATTTTATTGCTGTTCACTTCCAAAGGTTCTGTGATCACTAGAACAGCAGCATCCAAGTAACAGAGGCTCTTGGAAAGCCTTGAAATTATTCTGAAGTTATTCAAGGTCATCTCCCATCCTTCAGCCATCAGCTCAAGGATTATATTACCAGAGCAGCCCCATCCTCTAAACTCTCCCAGAAATCACTGCAAAAACCATTTTCTGTGTACTCAGCCCCCCTCTGACTAGGTCAGTGCCAGCAGCAGTTGAAGGAGGGCCACGCAGGCTTTGGGGATCCAGAGAACTTCTGCAGTCTGCCTTTGCTGCAGTGGCCAAAAAGCTACTGCTCTTAGATTACAGTGCTTTGGAGAGCTCTGTGTAGCTACAGAGGAACGTGCAATTACTCTGCATGATTTTTGAAGTAGAAGAAACCCCAACATTGCTTCCAGAACAACTGTCATTTTAGAGATTCCTTCTGAAGACTCCTGGTGAAGCTGTGCTCCTCTCCTCTGTTTCTGCCTGTGTGCAGTTACACTAGAATGGAGATGCCCAGGTATCTCCATAAACATTCCCCCTACCCCTGGCAGGTGTGCTGAGCAGCTCATGATGACATTTCTTCACTGACTCTTCCCAACAGCCAAGAGGAGGAGTGAGTTGGGTCTGAACAGGTAGAACTGGAAGATTAAAACAGGAGGTGTAGTGGATGTTCCAGCATGTCTTGGAGATCTGTACTCAGACAAAAGGATTGCTCAGCCAGGCAAAAACCAGAGAGATTATGGAGACTCTGAAACAGTCTGTGCTGCTGTTGCAAGGAATTACACTTTAACCTCCAATTCTTGGAGTACAAGGCCTTCAACCTTACTAACAACTAAAACAAAATGTAGAGAATCCTCCAGTGCTCCAGAGTAACTTTTTGCCTCCCTGTGAGCTGTGTCCCCCTGTGAGAAGTGATGTGATGCTCTCTCTGGGCCGCTAGGACATTTTTACTTGCTGAAGTGCAGTTTATATGGATCTAAAGGTTTTCCTAGAGGAGATTTGCAAGTGTTGCTAATGATCTTAGCTAGGAAATGAGGAAGGGGAAGGTTAGTGCCACAGGGAAATCAAAGGAAACCAAATTACATCAAGTCCAATTAAATTGTTTCTATAAATTATCAGAGCCACGTTCCTACATGGTGAGGTCATTGAGGGAGTTAATAAAACATGTTTGTTGGCTGCAGGGACCCCTGGGAACCTTGGCCTTTATTATCCTCTGGCGTCTGCCAGACGCTCCGGAGTGTCAGGAGCACAATCAGCCCAGAACTCCCCTCTGAGTGCAGGGGCATGAGATTCCTTCAGCTTCAGGGGAAAATGGGTGTCTTAGGCTAGAACATTCTTGCTCTGCTGTTCTCTCCTGCTTTGGATTTGTGAGGCATGGCTTTTCTCAGGGCAAGGGAAGCGTTGGTGTCATTCTGCAGAGAGCAAAAGGTGTATTTCCTAGGTGTTGGTTGTCTGGGGGGGAGGTTAACGGATGCAAAGTAATGAGAAATGAAGTGATTCAGATTTCCCTTCAATATAGGAAGAAAGAAGAGCTGTTGACAAAGCAAAACACTTCTTAGAGTCCAACTTGTATTCAGCAGAAGACCCCTACACCACTGCCCTGACTGCCTACGCCCTGACCCTGCTGCGCAGTGCCTCCGGCGCTGTGGCGCTGCGGAGAATGAACAGCCTGGCCATCACACAAGGTACTGAGCTGCTCCAGCCCCGTGCTCACAGTCCTCTCCCAGGAGCCAGCAGAGAAGCCCTTGCAACTCAAATGATCTGTTGAGTTGCTGCAGAGGATGGAGCCTGGGAGACGAGCTCTTGCTCACAGCCCAGTTTGCCTTCCTCAAGCCAGAGTTTCCTGCCTCTCCGCAGGGAGCTGAGGAGCTCAGCTGTGTGTGCAGCTGATGCTGAAGGAAGGCTCTGCTCTGCCTTTCCTGGCAATGGGAGGGTTTGCCTTGTAATGCATCACAATCCCTCCTGGTGGATTTTAATCCCAAATCCAAGAATTAACTAATTTACCTCATTGGGCCACCTTTGTAATTGCAAAGAAAGCCCAGGGGATGCTTGTCTAAAGCAGGGACAGTGCAGCTCAGGGCCTGAATCTGCTCTTTGAGTCAATGCAAAAGTAGAATTTGATTACAGAGGCTGCTGTAATAACAAACAACACTGTCTTCTTCTAGATGGCTTTACACACTGGAGCTTGACAGGAACTCTTGTTACTGATGAGGATGCCTTCATGGGATTTAATGATGGTCTCTCTCAATCAGGTACTTGTACTGCAGAGACAGGGAAGACAAAGGGCTGCAACAGCAGCCCCCTGACTGCCTGGATTCTAGGGAGTTGTTTCTGTAACACAAGGTATTCCGAAAATGGCAGTCAGGCAGGGCAGGGTCCTGATGAATTAATTCCCACCCCTTTAATTCTTCCCAACCTTTTTCAGTTGTTTCTGCAGAAGTGGAAATGACATCCTACGCCCTCTTGACATACACACTCCTGGGAGATGTGGCCTCTGCACTCCCTGTAGTAAAATGGCTTTCACAGCAAAGGAATGCTCTTGGAGGATTCTCATCTACTCAGGTGGGCTGCCTCCAAAAGGGTAACTGATACCTGCATAATCAATGGCAGAAATCAATTGATTCAGGAATGGTCAATGCAGAGTTTCCATCTAGAGTCTAGACAGAAACTGCCAGTGTGCTGGTAAGAAATAAAACTTTCCAGTGCTCTTTACTCCTTCCTTCTCAGACTAGTAATTTGAAAGGAACCTAGACTGGGTCCTTACAGGTGCCTTTGACAGCAAAAGTGAACAAAACCTGCTCTTTCTTTTGCTTTCTGAATTAATAAGGAGGACTGTGCTAGCAGAAGCTGGTGGCTGTGCAGCACAGTGCTTGTTTTAAGTTTACTGTGGTCCTGTGTTCTCCACTATGCTGATCTCTACCTCTTCTGCTCCCCAGGACACATGTGTAGCCCTGCAGGCTCTGGCTGAATATGCTATCCTCTCTTATGTGGGAGGAGTCAACCTCACCATTTCCTTGGCTTCTACTAACCTAGACTACCAGGAGACATTTGAGCTTAACAAGATGAATAAAAAAGTCCTCCAGACTGCAGTGGTAGGTGGTTTTGTGTTTATGTAGCCAAAGTTTTCAAGCCATCCATGTGACTGGGGTCCTGAATGACAACTTAGATAAGTTCAATAATAGTAAAACCACAAGTTAAACACGAAAATCCTGGGACTTTTAGGGTTTTTATGGCTGGGTTCTGATATGAAAGAGCCAACACTCAAAGGTGTTTTTCACCATAACTAATGCCTGATGCTTCTTCTGTGCTGTTACTTGTTTCTACCATTGTTAAATGCAGGTGGCTGAAAAGTGTTAAGCCATGTGTTAAGCAGCTTCACTGCTACAGTCCCCTTTGTAACCAGAACATTTTCTACAGAATAAAGCTAATACTGATACTTGTTTCCATTCTGGGTGCCATGTCTTGTCTATGTCTTAACTGTGGATTCTCCCCAGATCCCCAGTATTCCAACGGGGCTGTTTGTGAGTGCCAAAGGTGAAGGCTGCTGTCTGATGCAGGTAAAGTTACCCTGGGGCTGGTGAACAGATAGCTAACTGGGGTTAAAACAAGCAGCAAATAGACTGTGAGCTCAGAGCCTATGAGGAAGGAGTTACACTGTGAATTTCCCTCAAAGTAATTATATAATGTGGTGTTGCTTTAACATGGAGAATAAATGGGATTGTACTAGGGTGAATCTGCTCTTCCTAGATATGCCTGTGTTGTAAAGTCTCCATGGCCTCTGTGCCTGCCATTACCTCTCTCTGAAGAGATCTGGAGTTTATGCTGCTCTTTAGGGTGTGTTTGTAGATGTTATGAAACCCTTGGGTCTAATAAACTGCCCTGATTTGCTTTTTCCCCCCTCTTTCTGCTGCAGATCGATGTCACTTACAATGTACCCGATCCAATTGCCAAGCCAGCTTTCCAGCTGCTGGTTAACTTGAAGGAGCCCAAGTCAGAGCAGCACCTTCAGGCTCCAAATCTGCCCCGGTCGGTGTCTCCGGACGAGAACCGCTCCGAAGCTCTGCACAGGGAGAGGACCCTGGGAGATGATGATGACCCAGCCTCAGACCAGGACCAGCGGGAATACAAGGTCATACTGGAGACATGCACTAGGTGGGCATCTGGTTCCTAGGGACCATTTCATGTGCTGATCTGTACTGGGACATACAGGAAAAATACCAAATTCCTCCTTGCTGTGCTGTGTCCAAACCGGCATCAGCCAGAACACCCCATGTGCCATAGCTGTGGGCTGCAGGAGAGTCATGAGCATTGTCTGCTGACATTCAGAATGTTAGTGCTCAGCATAAGTCAAAGGTATAGAAACAAGAACAACATTTACACAGGGCAGCACCTTGGGGTTTTTATCATTAAGTTTCATTACTGCCTCTCCAAACCCTAAGAAAGACAAACTTAATGTAATTTGCTTCTATCAGGAGGAAAAGAATGAAGTTCTGGATGGTTTTCTAGGTCTTCAGTAACAGGCTTTCCTTCAAAGCCTAAAAGAGCTAGGTCATCTCAACTAGGGAGGTGGGCTTATAAAGTCTTGTCAGTCCCTTGAAGGTGCCTGTAACTAAGGAGGCTGCCCCATGTCAACAGAACCTTTCTGTTGTTATTTCTGAAACTCCTGTCCTGGGAATTGCTGGAGCAAAGACAGAAATTTGAGAAGAAGCCCAGTCCAAGGAGATTGATTGCTTGGAAAGAAAACAAAAGCAAATGAAATCTTCCCTTTCCTCCCCTTCTTCCTGCAATGATGCTCTTTTAACTCCTTCAGTGTGTTATTTGGGCAATGCAAAGAGAAGAGTGCAGCTAAGGATGACAACTGAAATATTTTGAGCTCGGGGTGTTTTTTAGAATGTAGTTGTTTTAACTTTTGCTCAGTGAAATCCTTGGGACAGTCTCAAGGAATTAGGGAGAAAACCATATGGGAAATAGAGAGCTGTGATGTATGAGAATGGGGAAGATGCAGGTAAAGGGATTTTTTAGGCAGTATGGTCCATGGAGTTGGCTTGGGATTAACAAGGCTTAATGTCTCTGAGGAAACTGCCAGCTCTGAACTGGAGCTGTCCCCAGACCACCTCATGCTGCTGTGGGTGTGAGCTTGGGCATGGTGTTCCCCCCAGGCTGGCTTTGTGCAGTGCTGCAGCAAACTCACCCACCCACCCTTGCTCTGGAGGGCTCCAGGAAGAGGCCTCCCAGCAGCCCTGCAGGAGCCAGGTCAGCTCTGGCAGCTTTGGTCCTGGAAGCTGTGTGCTGTGTTCTTCCAGGGCTGGGCAGCAGCTAATAAACCCTCCTGGGTCCAAGCTCCTCGTTTTTGTGGTGCAACTAAACAGCAAGCAGGTAAGCTGCCAAGGAGGGATGGTTTAGAGCTGACTGTGTGAAGGCAGAGAAAAGGAGCATTGTTCTGGAATTAGCAGGAGCTGCTTTGTTACCACTTTGACTCCTTTGCCATGCAGCAAGAAATGGAAATCTTTTGCAATGGTCCATATAAACTTTCTCTCCACCCCATACTTTATTGGGTTGGGGTTTTTTTCTGTTGTTGTTTTGGATATGTTTGGGGTTTTTTTAATGCACACCAGCAGTAAGAACTCTACATTTCAGTAGGGGTTTTGGAGTCCTCATTGATTTTACAGAGAACATACAGAGGCAGTGAATTAACACTAGTAGCTCCAGAGTGAGTTTGCTCACTCTCAGAGTGAGTTTGGCTCATTAGTGAAGACACTTTTCTCAGTGTCAATTAGATGCTGGAGGGAAGTGGCCATTTCCAAAACCCCAGGGTTAAATGATGCCTGGTGTTGGGAAGTAACATTCCTCTGACACCACAATCCATTTACAGCCCTCCACTTAGCAAAAACAGAAGTTTCTTCTACTCCAAGGGGTTATTTCCTTTGACTAAGGGCATGTTCTCAGTGATTCATTGAAAACTAAGGGAAGCAGCCTCACAGGAGACTACATCCTTTCTTCTGCTTTTCTGCCTCATTTTGCCTGGACATCTACATTTCTGCCCTCTGTCAGTTGTCCTTAATTTGTTGCTGAATAAAAGCAGAAGAGAGGATTTTGTAAAGCCAAGTAGATTGTGGCTTCCAGTGAGTCCTTCAAAGAAGAGTAGATCCTTTTAATTTTACATTTTTTTTTCACCCTCTGGTTTGGTTTTTTTTGTTGTTTTCCATTCTGAGTTGCCCATGTACCACTTGTTATCTTGGATCCTGAGTTTGGTTTTATTCTTTCTCTCTTTGTTCTCATGGAAGGTGGCTGCACTCTGGATCTTCTAACATGGCTGTCTTGGAAGTGCCCTTGTTCTCAGGGTTCCGGGCAGATATTGAGAGCCTAGAGCAGGTAAGAGGGTGTAACCAGGGTGCCAGGCATGACCTTGGGCCAGGGCCTGGTTTCTGATTGCCAGGGATTCCCTCTGAGGAGCAATGGGAAGCAAATGCCATCAAATGTTGGAGCTGTCTAAAGAGATACAGTTAATTTGGAGCTGAGGAGGGGAGGGCAGATTCCACTTGTCAAAACAATTCACTGGAGTGAGTAAACAGATGTTCAGAGAAGGTACCAAGTCCCCCACTGTGGCCAGAGGAGGGTTTGTTACTGAGCATGGTGCTCCCTAATTAAATGAGACCCATTTGGAAATGCTGAAGTGAAAATGTGCTCTAACAGGAGCTGTTTATGGCTTCTTAGTGGGCTGTGTTATCTCCAACATCTGGATTCCATTTCTTTGGAGGCTCTGTGTCTTGGAATTTTTTGCCTTCCCCCCACCCCCCCCCCCCTTCTCTCTTCTGGGAGCACATCATGTTTATTGCAGAGCAAACGGGGTGGACAGAATGTGCCTCTGCCCAGCCAGCCCTCTGGGGGAGATGAACCATGAGCTGCAGCTTTGCTTTAGGTTTTGTGGAAGCTCTACAGCACATTCACTGCTGGGTTTCATGCTGGAAACAGTTTTCAAGAGCTATTTAACTCGAGAGGTGTAAAATCTCTGCATCTCTGAGAAGTGGTGAAGAGCTAAAAGGATTTTGCTTCCAAAAGATCTCTGGTGTTAATGACTTGAGCTTGGATGTACTGGGAGGGATTTGAGGAAAGAGTTTTCAAGTGAATACCAGGCAGTTTAATTTGACATCCTAATTAAGGAAGAGTGCACAGTGCTTTGTATTCTCTAGGAATTCACTTAAATTGGCTAATTTAGAATATAAACACCATTGCATTTGCTTGGAGAGAACAAGACTGATGTTCCTCTTCAGGGGCTTATGACCCATGTCACAGGCTGCTGTCACTCTCCTGGGCTGTCACTGAGAAACTTCTCTGTTAGTCCCTCATAAGAGAATTGCATCTCTTCAGTATTAGGGAGCTGTGCTGTGTTGTTCAGATATCAATTTATTCCCATAAAGAGAAATATCAAGATCATTTTATATCTGTTCACTAGCTGCATGTTGAGAATTCTGTTTTCAGATGCATGAATGTGAAGTGCATCAATTTTTATTTGCTTGGTGACCTTTGGGTCTGATTTCTCTCATGTGCAACAAATGATGTAATTTGTGTAAATAGTGGCAGAAAAATTATGGATTGGAACCTGACTTAGTACCAGAGAAGTAAAAATGGAACAACAGAGCTATCTTTATGGTGTTAAATGTTTTAGCAGCAGAGGGAAGGAATTGAAACAGAGAGTGCTAAGGGCTTTGCATTAGAGAAGAACAGAAAAACTTACTTAGGAGCTCCCACAGGAGCTGGACTGAGAATCCCCTTCGCTGGTTTCAGCATGGCACAGCTCAGAGATTCTGAGTGCTGAGAAGGTCCTGGATGTGTCATGAGGGGCTGCCCAGGCTCTGCTCTTCCAGTCCCTCAGCAGCTTGTCCCTTTTGCTTCAGCTGTGTTCTGCTGTGAGCCTTATCCATGTCCCAGCTGGACCAGTAAACCAACCATGCTCATTTTCTGTTCAGTTCCTGCTGAAAGGCAGCTGCCTGCAGCAGTGGAGAATGGAACTGGGAAGGAATCTTGCACCTTCAAGGGGGAATGTTCACCTCGAAGAGCTGAATTTCATCTTATTGCAGAAACCCTTTTGCATCCGTAAAAATGAAATGGGGGGCCAAAGCTCAAGCATCTGCCTGTGCAGACAGGGAAGGTGCAGCTCTAGCCCCTGTCACTTATTTATGGCTATCAAACGTGTGCCAGATCACACTGAAGAAAGACCCAGCACTAGCTCTGTGTTCTGGTCACCACCTTCCACAGTGACTCACCCCATCGTTGCTGCTGCTGTTTTCTTGTTGCCCTGGCCCTGGAGAGGGGCCGGGCTGTGAACCAGCTCTCCTGCTCTGAGCGCCCTGCCGAGGGAGCAGCGCGGGCTCCGGGGCGCTGACGGTTAATGAAGGCTCTGGAGGTTGAGGGCAGCCCCCCTGGCTGTGCAGCCACAAATCCTTCTAATAATGCTGGGTGTCGACGAGGTCGGGAGGTCACCCCGGGCTGCTGTATATCAAACTGCACCAGAAAAATGCAACTTTAGCTGAGCTGAGCATTTCCCAGTGGCGCCAGCCCCTCCGAGCCCTCATAAAAGGACTGTCTGCAGCCATCTACTGCTGAGTAATAACAGCCACCATCAGGCCCCTAAAATTATAAGGACAAATTAAATTGGCCCTTTCCATAGCGTGTGGGACTTAAACACATGTTGCTGTGCTTGTTGCAGTAATAGCAGGAAGCTGAGAGCAGGGTTTACAGCCAGCGCCGCGCCGAAGAGCTCCACGTTGGTAGCAGGTTTGGGCAGATGTCAGTAGAAATGCTTTTTGCTTCATCTCATTCCTTCTGAGAAATAATCCAAAATCATAGAATAGTAACAATGCTGCTGCTTTGGTCTCCTCTCCACAGAGTTTTCATTCGAAGCCCTCAAAATAACTTAGGCACATTTAAAAAGAGAATAGGCGAGGAAATGTTATTCCTGTGTCACAGGTGGGGTTGGCTGACAGAGGTTCAAGTAAAGGGACAGTTTGGAGAGTAGAATTCGAGTGTCTGCTTTGCAGATTAATTTAGCAGAATGATATCAGATGACAGCCTTTCATTAGCATTCTGCACCAAGGAGGTAGTTCCTGGAGGCTCCGAGGTGGTGCAGTAACTGTCAGCAAGGGCTCCTGTTCTTCCCTCTGAAGACTGCTCATGGTTCACACAGAGACCAGCATGAGGAGAGGAGTCAGGGTGTTTTTATGGCTGCCTGGAGTAGATGAGGGGCTCCCAGATGTGAGGAGAACGCTAGGGTTTTGCTCTGATACTCCTTAGACATGCAGGTTGTCCCAGTAAATAGAAAGCCCCTGGGGCTCAGAGGGAGAGAAGATGAGCAGCAGAGGCCTGGCCTGACCCTGTTCCTCAAAAGGAAGGATGCCTCAAGCTCTTTCAAGTGGCTGCTCCCTTCAAATGTAGGGATTAATTTTCCTGGCAGGAGAATGTTTTTGATTTCTCAGCTGCTGGAGGAAGGGGACGTTTCACACCCGGTGTGATCCAGCAGCACAACTCCCTGCGGGCTGGAGGAGGGCAGATAAGAGACTTTATCAAGTGATTTGAGGCCTCTGAGGTCCTGCTTGAGCCTTGGTACTGAAAACAATCTGGGAGCTGTTCCATTAGATTATGGACAGTGTGTCAGATGTATTCTGGGGGAGGCAAGTGCACCAGGGACTGGGAAGAACACTCAGAGCTGTGCACCTTGCCAACATTCCTCACCAGGTCTGAGGAGAACAAGGGTGGCTTTCTGCTCAGGAACATGACAGCAATTGCAAGCCTCTGCACTTCCCCACCCTCACTGAAACATCCTTTTCCAGCAGAAGAAATCCCCTGGTTTTAATGTCTGATCATTTTTATAAGTATTCTAAAAATCTCTCTTTTTCTCTAGTTTCAACCTGTTTTCTGTAAAATTAGATGAAACTAAACTACTTTTTTTTTTTTTTCTCCCCAGCTATTGATGAACAAGCAAATTGGATTAAAAAGATATGAAGTGGATGGAAGAAAAGTCCTTTTTTATTTTGATGAGGTAATGACCTTGTTTCTTGTAATTATGTTTTTCTTCAATGAATAGCAGATGCCCAGTGGATCAGGCACAGATACAGTGTGTTGATGTTGATGGTTCCTCAGAGATGAGGATTAACTTGGAGCTTTAACTGGCCAGGTGCTTAAGCTTCTTTTTACAGGTCAGTGTTGTGGTTTTGATTGGAAACCAAAATTTAACAGAGGCAGGTGATCACCTTCAGCCCATACTGAATTTCTGAGCAGATACCACTTAGTTTTTGCCTCAAATTCATCTCATCTTCAGGTACAACTAGCATTGCTAAAAGGATGGAGTGAAAATGCTGTTTACTTCAGACCTCACAAAACATACTTGAGGGGGGAAGGTGATCTCTTCTGGCTTGGCTGTCAGCAGTAAATTGTTAGCTGGTTGCATTGGTGAGCTGGAGTGAGATAGGAGTGGTCAGGGAAGGGAAGGTGGGTAAGGGAATACAGCATGAGTTTCAGATTGGACTTCCTGATGTTGTAGAGTGAGTAAAGCTCAGCAAAGTGATGTGTGCTTAATTCATCCTGTCTGGCTTTTATTCATTACCTTTGTCCCTATATCTAGCTTTGGAGGTGTCTTCATTCTGCCCAGTGTCCAGCTCAGTGGCTGGGTCAGGAGCACGTTACATTTATTGTCTCTCTTCACTTGAAGAGCAGGTTTTGTTGCAATGAGTCTTTCCCATGATTTCACAGATTCCCAGCCAGTGCATGACCTGTGTCAAATTTCAAGCTTTCAGAGAGCACATCGTTGGAAAGACAGCTCCTGTTCCCATCAAAGTGTATGATTACTATGAGCCAGGTAGGTGCCTGTTCTCCTCTGACCTTTGCCAGCCCTAGGTGTGAGGCTGTCTTGTGATCTCTCACTCTTGCTGCCCTGCAGCTTTTGAAGCAACTCGTTTCTACAACGTGAGTGAGAACAGCCCCCTGGCTCGGGAGCTCTGCGACGGGCCCACGTGCAATGAGGTGGAGAGCTCAGCCAGCCACTGGGTTGGTAAGTTGCCCCAAAGCCACACAGAGATTTTTTTTGACAATGGAGCCCACAGACATACCTTCCTTCCAGGAGTTCAGAACTCTAAATTACATTTGGAAAGATGCTGTGTTTCATTCTCATAGTAGAGAGTCTACAAAGGTGTGTAGGGTAGGGGTATCAAGCTGCTGACACCAGTGCAGTGTGCTCCAGTTACCTAAGGGACTCTTACTTGCTTCAGAGGAAAAAGTATAATGTATAATTCTGGAAGAACCTGTGCAAAGTGAGATGTGTTAATAAACATAAAGGTAAAAGCTCTTCTCAAATGCAGTTTGGTTTTCCTTCTCTTGCAACAGAATTCTGCAGTTACCTGTGTAATTGAACCATTGCATGCACCAGTGAAAAGAATAACTTTCCCCACAAACTGCACTTTCCTATCTGTTCTCTATGTCATACAAAGTAGTTGCTTTGTCCCATATCTGGAGTCTGCTGGGATGTGGTTCTTTCAGAAAGACAGCTTTGTTCCCAGGGCTTTGGATTCTGCTTAGTTTGGAAATCAACAAGAAAACTTCTCTCAGAGAAACAGAAGAAAACTGCTGCTCCATCTCCTCCCCCATGCTATGCAAAAATATTGCTTTGGATGTTTTTGTTTCCTTTTCAGGCTTTGTTCACTCTGGACCATGCAATAACATTTTTGGCTGCTTGGAGGATGAATATTTTGAGCAGTGCCTGTGTTCACGAGACTGTGGCTACGATGGGGAGCCTGTGTGTGGGTCAGATGGACAGATTTACCCCAACTACTGCCAGATGGAAGTGGCATCCTGCAGGAATAACACAAGGATAGAACAGATGCCCATGTCCCAGTGTTCTGCCTGTAGGTTTCATTCAGTTACCTTTAATTGCATATGTGGGGTAGGAAAAAGAGGGGAATTCAATACCTCTTATTTATCCTTTTGCTACTCCTACGACAGGGGATTAAGTTTTAAGAGCAGCTGCCTTCCTGCTTAGCTCAGAATAACTGTTGTTCTGTTCTCACGAGCACGTGTTTTGCCAACCAGAATGAATTTGAGAGAAATTGGTGATACTGCTTTATCTGAATAATCCTAGACAAAAAATGCATTCCATTGACTGTAACATTCCTTGGAGATTCTGCACGTGCAGTGTAGTAGCTGGGTGAGCTACCTCTGGAAATGCAATTAAATATTCTAGAGGTTCACTGATACATTTTATGACCAATGCATTTGTTTCTCCTGTTTATTTACAGCCAAGAATTTGCCAGAAGAAAGGGAGACACATTCCCACACAGCTGAGCAGCCCAGTGTTCAACAGACTCCAGCAGGTAATGCCAAACTTTGCATTTATCTGTGGCCTTGTTCTTTAGCTAGGTTAAAGTTTATTCTGTTGCTGGATAAAATATCTATAGCTCTTCAGCATCTTTACTTAAAGGTGCTTAATTTCTTCATCTTTTAGAAAAGACAGAACATTCAGAAATCAGGACAAATGAGATGTCAAGGAAAGTTGGGAACTGCTCCACAGCTCTTCTGGTCCTTTCCTTGCAGGAAACCTTGCACGATGCCTGCTCTGCTCAGTGCTCAGGCAACATTTAGGCCATTGCTCATAGGAGTGGGCAAGTGACCCTCAAATTTTTTCAGCCTTGGAATGTTTGAACAACATTGTGTTCTTCTCTTTAGTATGAAGCTGGAAAGTTCACACTTAACCCTAGGCTGGTGTGATGTGTTTCAACAAACAACTGAGCAGAACGTTCAGCCCGAGCCATTGCTAGAACTACAATCCAGGTGGATTAACTTTGTCTCTGGCAGTTCTGTGCAAAAATTGAGCTGGCAGCCTCGATTCTCTCAGAGCTGCTGTTTGGAATAAAGGGCCTTAGTGAGCAAAAATGTGAAGGTCAGTAGATGGAATAGCCAGGAATTTGGCTGCTCACTTTATTTGGTGCTTCTATCCGTGCACTTTTTTCCAAGACTCAAGTCGAACTTGCTCATGGCTCACAATAAATCTCACCAAGAAGCAGTGGAGGGTCAATAGAATAGTTTGTTTCATGCTGTTTCTAGTAAATAAACTGGACTAGATTTTTCCTGGCTGCTCTCCACTCATTAATTCTCCCCTGGCCTCTAACTCTCCTAACAAATCGGTAAGACGAGTTAATTCTTCAGGAGAAGACTCTGTGCCCTCTCTTGTCCTTGAGCACCAGGGCTCAGAGCAGCCTGTGAGACACTGGCCTGGCCTTTGCTCTCCTTCTGCTCTGTAGAAGTTGGTGGACAGCTTTCTTACTAAGGTGAAAGCTTGGTGAATATTCCCTTATGATCTCCCCAAAGGTCACTCGACCTTACGGTGTTTAATGCTTCTCCTGTTTTTCTGGACTGAGTGTGAGTTCCCCACTGCCAGCTTGCTGCCTCTTGGGATAACCACAGTCAATGCTGCTTGCTTTTTGTTCTGTGCAAATGTTATGTGCTCAGCATGGAGACTGTTTGCAACCCGAGCCCTTTCAAGCAGCATTCCCAAACTGCTGTGGAGGGCACTGCTGCTATGTGGGGCCAGCTGGAGTGTGTGCTGCTGGTCCACAAAATGGCACTGCAGTCATGTTGGGTTTTTGAAATAAGAATTGGATAGTAGACATGGTTACCTGGGGGAAAAAATGTGGAACTTGACCATGGTAGTTCTGAAATCATTTGCATTCAAGTGTCTGAGAAAATTAACCCTCTGCTTTCTGTTCTAATCAGACCAAAGCAGTGTTGGCTCTGTAGGGTATCAGTGAGAGCAGAAGTGGAAACTGGTATTTATTCTTTGTGTGTCTGTTGCATTTTTAAGCAGGGGTTAGATTAGCAAGCCTGTTACATGCCATGAGGATGTGTTCAGCAAAGCATAAGTACTTAGAGCTGGCTTTGAATCTGTGAGTGGTGGAGTTGAGAGTCTCCTGGAAGGCAGAGACTCTTCTGAACTGAGCTGTCTGAGCAGCCATGGCAGAGTGAGCATTCAGAAAGAAAACTGCCTAAATCCTGCATCAGGAAAAGCACCCAGCATGTGATTTTCATTAATCCTCTGGGCTCCTCTCAGGTCAACCACACGGTACATGAATCAAAGTTTAACAAGTGAATGAATCCCTCCTCCTACCCCAGGTCTCCTTTGGACTCACTGGTTTGTTAGCACTGAAGCATGTGATTGGTTTAATCAGGTGCTCTGGGTTTCCAGTGAAAGTTCTGATGAGCCATGTCTAAATCTCTGATTTCCTAAAAGGATGCAAAACTCCAGGAGCCAAATCAAGCTTAGGGCAGGTTGGTGAAACTGCCTCAGTGTGTTAATCTGCAGGAAATACCATTTTCTTGGAGAAGCACGTGGTGTTTATATTGTCTGAAACCCTTCTGTATTTGCCATATGACTTGTGCAGGCTCAGCTTGGTTTGATTGATGTTTTCATTGTTAGCTCTTGTCTGTGTTACCCCAGCAATGGAAACAATGAGAACCAGCTTCCTTCCAGCAGCAGGGAACTGTGATGTGTTCAGGTCCCTCTGGCACACACAGACCTGCAGAGCAGCTCCACACACACCAGTCAGTTTGCTGGGAAAAACACCAGCTTTTGAGTTATGCTGGCCAAGGTCAGCAAATCTCTACAGATGGTCCTGAAAAAGCAGGATGTGGCACTTCTTGCAGCACCTGGCTGTTGTCACAGCATTTTAATATGCCTTTCCAAAAGGCTGCAGATGGTGCAGCAGGTGAGGCAGAATGGCTGAGGTTTGATCTGGAAACTGTAGCCTTATGTGGTACAGATGGATAGATCCCTCTCCCATCTTTAGGAATAATAACAGGAGGGAAATGTGCAGGGTGACAGGGCTCAGCTGAAGCAGCTCGTGTCTGGATCCCTTTCCTTGGCTCTTCTTTCTCACCAACAAATGACAAAAACTCAGATGGAAGAGGTTTTTGGTGAGGAGCATGGACCCACCTCTGTCTCTAAGCACTGAAGCTCTGTCACTAACTTGAGTTTCAGTATCTCTTGACTGTCTGTGGCTTCCCCAAGGTCATTGTCACCCTAAATGTGGGTGGATTTCAGAGCCTCGGGGATCCTCAGTAGCCCTGACAGCATCTCTCTGAGGTGGTGTTTTGACTGCTTCCCCAGATCATTAACACTCTGCTGAAAGCACTAAATGTGGAGCCACTGGTGCACCTTGATGTCCTGGTGATGTTGGGATTCTGCAGGTACCTGATGGCAGAGCAAACTCAGTGTCTTGGGGTGGTGTCAGTGACACAGGAGCTGTCAGTGCTGCTGTGGGGCTGCCCCCTGAGCTGGCAGCTCCTCCACCTTCCTGTTCTTTACCAGAAATCCCTGCAAAGCCCTGTGAGCTGCCATCACCCACCACGAGCTCCCCACAGGAACATCCGAGAGCACCGTGCTTCCGAGTGCAGTCCTCTCCAGCACTCCCTGGCAGGCCCATTATTCACTGCACTGCTGCTCTTCTAGGACTGATTGAACTGGCAAGGGGCCACTTTTCCTCTCACCCCATTGCTGTTCAGCAAACATTGGCTCGGGCACAAACATTTGGAGATGGGGGGAGTGGTTTGTATGCAACAGGAAACGTCGGCCTTTCCTCTTTGCTTTGACTCCAGTGCTGCATTCCTTGGAAGAGTGAGGTCTGTGATGTTAATTCTGTCCCTGGTGGACAGCAATCATCCATTCATAGAACGAGCTCATGATCTGGCAGGTTCTTGCAAGGAGGAGGCCAAGAAGTGAACACAGAGACTGACTCTGCTTTCAGGCGAGTGTTCCCTTGCCTTGGGCTGAGCCTGTTGCTGGGAGGATGTGGGAGGCAACAGGGAAGAGCCTTCAGATACTTTATTTCTAGAAAACAAACATTTTCAAAGGCCTTGATGAGTGTTCTCCTTAAATAAAGCCAACTTTGCAGGGCTGGGGGGAGGGAAGGGAGATTTTCCTCCCTGCAAACAGCTATGTTGCAGTGATTGCTTTGGATTAGAGCACTGTGCCCAGAAGGCAAACAGGAAAGGCAGACAGCTGAGCTGGCCCGAGGAGCACTGTGGAGATCAGGGACCTGCTGCTATTCCTCGAAGTTGTATCTCTCAGTCTCACCCTCTGGATGGTGAGAAATCAGCCAGCACAGAGGCACAGCCTGTTCTGAGTGGGATATCTTATTGCATACAGGGCTCAGAGTGCAATGGTCCCTAACTGAAGCACCTGAGTTAATTAGAAACTGTAAAAGGAGAGTTTGAATCATTATTAAATTACATGGCCCTTTTTTTCTTTACCTTTTTTTTCTCTAGTATTCCCTTTTTTTTTTTTTTAATTTTTTGTTTTTTTTTCTTTTATTATTTCTTTCCACCACCCTACTCAGACTCAGAAACTGAAATTTTGATTTCCAGAATTTTCCTTGCATGTGAACCTGACTGTGTCTGTGCCTGCTCGTTGGCAGGCACAGCCTCCCTGATTAAAACCCCTCTCCTCTGACACCATCCCCTTCTCTGTGATGCTGAAATGCACTTTCTTTGACTAAAGCCCACCCTGAGACTCTGGGTTCCTTTCCAGCAGAGGAAGGTCCTCCCCTCCAGACAGATCTCTCCTACTACTCCTACGAGTATGACCCCGACCCCTACGCCTCAGAAGCTGATGTCTTTGAGATGGTGGCAGAGCTGACAACAGCCAGCACGTTAAAAGAAGGGGACAAGATTCAGGAAGCTGTGACCACAGTAGAATGGTGAGCTGGAGAGATGGGGGATCATAAATCTGGGTTGAAAGTCAGCATACAATGCACTGACTCGTGTGTTGGGGCAGATGTGCTCAGTTCCTCTAAAGGGGCAACCTGACTTGCTTAGCCTCTTGAGCCAGGAATTGCCAGGAACAAGGGCTTGCCTAGAGCAGTGTGGAAAAAAGCCTGAAAAGAGCTGTCTCCACCCCAGCAGAATAAAAAGTGACCTTTTGAGTCTCCCTCTGCCCAGCCCCAGTGATATTTCACCAAGCTCTGTCACGGGGCAGTGACTTTTCTTCCTTCTCTTTCCAACAGAAATGTAATTTAAGTAACGAGAAGAGGCTCAGAATCAACTCCTGAATGAGTTTGTTCCTACAGACGACCTGCTGCAGAACAGAAGCTGAACGATGACTACTTCCTGGTGCACTCAGAACTGTAGGCTTTGCTGCCCCGGGGGGTCTGGAGCACTAAGGGGGGGACACTCAGCCTTCTTTTTCTGTCCATTTTCCTGCCTTTCGTGCATCCTCTTTGGAGTACTTCCAAGGATGGGAGACCAATATGCTGTGCCCTCTAGGTGAGAAAAATAGGGGCTGGAATTCAAACCTATAGACTGTTTCCAAGTGTTTTCTTTACTAGCAGGATGCTGCAAATGCCATTTCCTAGCTACATTTAGAAGCTAAGTCCAGGCCTTGTGCTTAGCTGAACTGCTGTTTGAGGAAGGAGGGCTGAGAAGTTTTTCTCTCAAATTATAATAATAAAAATCAGTGTGTTTTGCTAATTATGACATAGCAAGAGGCTAATCATCTTCCCCAGCCCATAATCTACTGCACCCATAACACTGTCCCACAAGAGAAAATCTTCCTGCAGTGGCTCCATGTTCAGGGAAGTTGTTGGGATGTATGTTCTACAAGAGAAAACTGAAATCCCTGTCAGGGCTGAAAGGTTTGACCATCCACCACAGGGCTGCTGGCTTCCAGTGGGGACTTTTCCAGCCATAGCAGTGACAAGGATCAGGTGGGTGAGCCCTCTTCATGTTGCACTACATGCTGATAAGGGCTGCTTGCAGCCTTCTCAGCCCCTTTCCTCCTTCTACCCTGGCATGAAAATAAAGCTGACCCAAGGCACAGTCCTTTAACTGCTTGCCTGGCTTCGCCCATCACTTTGATTCTGCTCCCACTGGGATCCCCAGACTGGGGTTGTTCTGGATCTGGATCTGTGCCTAGGCCTGGGCTCTGCTGGCCAGTACAAAACTCTGGTGTCACAGAGGCTGGTCTCCCTTAGATTGACCTGCCCCAAGCAATGTGGTAAAACTAAAAACAAAAGCTTTGTGTTTCCAAAAGTTCAGGAGCCAAGATTTTTTGGTTTCCCTTCCTGCCTGGAGCAGCATTGTTCTCTTTGGAGGAGTTAGATGCAATTGCCTGTTGCAAAATAGTGTTAATATTTTATCTTCCCACTTCTATTGTTACCAGGACCCAGAGTGGGGTGGAAACTCCTTTTGAGTGTGTTTATTGGTGAATGGAAACAGGAAAAAGCCCATCTCCATTCATTCTCAGGGCTTGTTTACCCAGGAACCATGACAAGAATATACCCCAGTATAGACATTCCATTCCAGAATAAAGGCAATTCTATTCCAGAAAAATGTCCACATGGGGACAAAAGGGGAGGTATCCCAGAAGTTGGGCACATGTAGTTTCCACTCCTTTTTGTCTGGGGCCAGATATTTGCAGAATGTAGTTGACATGATGAAGGTCTGGGTCTTGAAGTTCCCAGAAATTTCAGAGCTGCTTTGCTGGCTCATTCCCAAACTTTCCTCCATGGCAGCTCTCAAAGGCTCTTGACGTGGCTGCTGCCCACATGTACCAGCTTTGCCACGTCTCTTCAGTGTGCACAAACAGCCCATGTCCTCCCTGTGTCCACAGCACAGAGGAAGCACTGGCAGCTGCATTCCTCTCTGGCAGGTAAATAAATGCCTTCAAACTCAATTCCCTCTCCTGTAAGGAAACTGGCCTGGCAGACACTGGCTATTGTGTACACACGCAGCACTGAGTCAATATTTATCCCCTGGGTAAATAACAGACCTAGTGTGAGCTACCACAAGAGTTGTTGGGTTGTTTGGGGTTTTTTTTCCCTTTTCTGCACAATACCAACCCTGCTGTCCCCTGGTTCCAGCCTCAGCTGTTTAATGCCTTGGGTCTGGGAGAATGAGCCAGTCACCCTGGTAATGTCTGTGGGACCAGCTTCCCACAGAAAATGAGACCTCTGTTTTGGATTCTTCATCATCCTCTGGCCCTTTCCAGCTTTCATTTCCTTGTCTCATCCATTGCTTGTGGAGAGATATTTGAAATCATTTTATATTGCTTGGTCCTCTTGTAGATCCTCGGGCAGTGAGTGTCACCACGAGGAGATGAAGGTAGGGAGTGTCAGCCAAGAATTAAACCTGACTGTCTTCACTGTCCTCAGGCTCTGGTTCATGTGATGTAATTCAGGACACAGACATCTCCCCACTGCTGCCAGCTAAATAATTCCTCCTGGTGCTGCCAGCCCATCAATCATGGCCTAGCTCTGTGGGGTCTCTGTGCCAGAACTTTCCTGTTTGAGGCAGAGGAGTCTTGCTTCTGTCTCACAGCTGAAAGAGAAGTCAGAGAGTCCTGGGCTCTCAGAAGATAAAGGCAGAGCAGCCTGAACACCCTTAAACAGACAGCCCAGGACAGTGTGTGGGAGGTGAGTGCCAGGGTGCTGGGGCCTGACTTCACCTTTTCTCAGCCTTTAGCACTTTCAGGGAAAGCCACTAGTTCATCTGCTATTGGCAGCCTCTGCCTCCCCCCAGTCTTGCCACACCAAATTAGCTATTTTCTGTAGTTAAAAAGAAGTCATTTTATTTAAGGAATTGAATCCAAGAATGTGTGATAACACAGTTGATGGTTGTTCCCTTTCCTCACCCATCACGGGAGTCAAGGAGCAGGTCTCTGCCCCCTTCTCCACCCAGGAGAGAAAGTTTGCTTAGATTATTTTTCCTCCATTCTTCAGAATCCTACTTGGAATCCTGACACTTTAGGACTGGGTCTGTTGGAACCACTGGACACAGCCTGGCCCCATCAGATACTTGTTTGTAGGTTTGGGTTCAGTTCTGACTTGAAGCTTGTCAGCCACACTCCCATCCCTGAGGAGCAAGGGCATCTCAGCACTGAGAACTCGGGCCCCAGCTTTGTGCACTCCAGCCACTCACAGCCTGGAGAGAAGGGATTGATTTCTTAATTTTTTTCACCAAGGAAGAGACCAACTCAGTGGTGGGAAGTCAGCAAGGACATCAGACCTGCTGCTGCTCTGGGCTTGGAACTGGTTCTGGCTTAGAGCTGTTTGCCTCCCCCTGTCTGAGAGTTGCTTCTCACGTCCTTTTCCTGATGGTCCCTCACTGCAAAAGGAGAAAAGTGCCAGTGGGTTTGTAAGACACAGTGATTCCTGCTCACATCAATCATGTTACTGACTAGCTGCAGTTATCAGTGATTTTTTTGCTTGCAAGCCTTTCAATGAAATTAATATTTATATATTTGTAAGTGTACATTATGCAGAGTAATCATTACTGTGGTATTTATTTTAAACCAATAGTTCCCTTGTTTGTTCTTGTCCAAGTGTTTTGGTCTTGCCTCTTCCCCTCCTTAATCATCCTCAGTAGGAGCCAATGCCAGCAGCACGTTCAGCTTGCTTGAAACAACAGCTCTTGCTTTGCTGACATCAACTATTGACACTTAATCCACAATAACCTGGTTTTTCATTATTGGGACTAGATCATCTAGTTAGAAAACCTCAGCTCAGTTTGAGGTTGATTGGTTTGGGGTTGTTTTTTTTAGTACTGGCTGTTTGTGCCTGAGGGGCAGTGCCAGGCTCTGCCAGGTCTCCTGCATCTCTGCGTGGCCAGGATGGTGCCCCAGGGACAGGAGCTCTGGTTTTCCACCTGCAGTTTGCCCCACACACAAACAGTTCTCTGATCAGTTGGTTGGGTTTTTCTTTCTTTTGGTTTTGTTTTTTTTTTTTTTTTTTGGTTGGCACAAATCTTAGCAAGTCTGAGTCCAGTAAAGGGTTTGTTGTAGATTCTGATAAATATTTTATTAAAAACTGATTTTAAGATAATCTCGTCTGCCTCTTCTTCGTGCTCTAGGCTCTGTGTGATCAGAGGTCAGGGTGAGGACAGAACTGTTGTCTCTACCAGTGAACTAAGGAGTTCAGGAGCTCTAAGGAGGTTTATTGCTCATTTTCTACCTTGCTGCTTGTGGGGATCTGCTCTTTTGGTGCCTGAGAGACGAGCTGGCTCCGTATTCTCCACTTTGCAACAAGCTTGGTGACCTGTGAGAGACAACTCTGGGTCCTGTGGGACATCAGACAAAATAAGTGTGGAGTGCTAGAGCACGGGTTTCTCAATTCCTTCTTTAATATTTCCTATCAAGACACGTATTTTAAAAAATAAAGATACATTAATACAATATTTTCCCCAAAGGAATAATGGAGGCCAGGGGTCATGTGCAAGGCTAGGGATTAGCGAGTGGGATTTTCACACTTGTCACCAACAATGGGCTGGCATCAGCACAGTGTTGCTTACTAATAGAGCCAAGAGTGTTTGCTAGAAAAGCCAGAGTTTTCCTGACAGAATATTAGAGATGAGGAGAGTGCCTTTCACACGGGTACTTTCCAGCACTTCTGCGATGCTTAGAAATCTGTTGTTGCAAGAGCCTGTTCTTTCTCCAGTTCTAGGTGAAGGAAGCATGGATTTAAGGCCAGCAAGCAAGTCAGAGGCAGAGAAGGGAAGAGGAGCAGGTAGCGGTCGGCGAGCGAGGGCACTAGGAAAGCCAGGCCCGGGGTGACCGGTAAGAGCAGCCCTGGTGCTGTGGGACAGGGCAGGAGCTGTGACAGATCTGTTCACTGCTCTCCACCTCCACGCCCCTCCAGGAATCCCGTGTCCCAGGGTTATTCAGTCTTAGCTATGGAGATGGGAGAAAGGATTCATGCCCTGGAAAACCCTGCTCCAGATGAACACTGTGGAATCCTGGTGTTGCCTTCTCCCCGCTGTATGTTGGGAGTGCCTTGGGGAGCTGGGGTGGAGACTTACACCAGGGAGTCTTTGGAACTTTTTGGAGGGAGTGTTTCCTTGGAAGTCGTTAAGGATGTGGTGTTCTGTTTCCTACGCCTGAAAAACCTCCTCCTGACCTTGTCGCGGAAGTCCTCGGACACGTAGTAGTAGACGAAGGGGTCGGCGCAGCTGTTGCAGGTGCTGACGGCCAGGCTCACCATGTAGCTGAGGTACAGGCTGCCGTGCAGCTTGCAGCTGGAGCTGGAGTAGTGGACGAGGAGGAGGACGTTGCTGGGGGTGTAGAAGGCCACGAGGGTGAAGAGCACGAGAGCGGTGAGTTTGACGGAGTGGGAGTAGCGCTTGCCGCTGGCCAGCAGGACGCGCAGGACGCAGCAGTAGCTGAAGAGCGTGGCTGTCAGCGGGGCCAGGAAGGCGCAGACGATCAGGCAGACGAAGTAGTAGAAGTAGTAGCCGTCGTCCTCGTGCCTGGGCAGCACGTCGTGGCAGAGAATGGTGGCCGCCCCGTGCAGGGGGTAGGACTGCCGCTGCAGGCTCAGGGGCAGCGTGAGCGCGGCCGAGCAGAGCCAGATGGCCGCGCAGGTGCGGGCGGCGAAGGCGGGCGTGCGGAAGGAGCGGGAGGAGAAGGGATGCACCACGGCCAGGTAGCGGTCGATGCTGATGCAGGTGAGCAGCAGCACGGAGCAGTACATGTTCCCGTAGAAGAAGGCCGTGCTGAGCCGGCACAGGCCCTCCCCGAACGGCCAGTTGTTCCCCAGGAAGTAGTAGAAGATCTTGAAGGGCAGCACCGAGACGAGCAGCAGGTCGGCGGCCGCCAGGTTCATCAGGAAGACGGTGGAGGTCCGCCTCTCCGCCCTGCTGGCCAGCACCCACAGCGCCAGCCCGTTGGAGGGCAGGCCCACCAGGAAGACCAGGGTGTAGAGGCAGGGGATGAGCCGCACCGTGACCGTGCTGCCCAGCTGGGAGCGTGTGGCCGCGGGTATCAGCAGGTAGGTGATGTTGTTGATCGTTGCCTTTTCCCCGGGGATGGCTCGGGGGCACGGCGTGGTCTCCGGGGTCGTTCCCTGCTCGTTGGTGTTGTTCTGAGAGTAATCTGTCAGACAGACACAGCCTGGTACTGCTGCTGTTACCTGGAGCTTTGCGGGGCAGGTGCCACACGGAACGCCCCAAAGCCCACAGCTCACTGTGCAGTTAATTTACTCCCTAGAAATGGGAGTAGTCGTCTGTAAAATGCTGGTGTGTAAGGGGCAGAGAAAGCGGGGGACCAGAGCCAGGAGTACCTGTCAGCAACCTCACTGAACATTTACAACATTCTCACGAGCAGTCGTACAACACAATCACCAGCAGGCCTGGGAAATGACAAAGCTCCAGAGGTGATGAAGGGGCTGAACATCTCTGGTGAGGAAGGGCTGGGAGCCCTGGGGCTGTTTAGCCTGATGGAGGCTCAGAGAAGCCTGAGAGGAGATCTTAGGAATGCTTACAAATACCTGCAGGGTGGGTGTCAGATGGAAGGGGCCGGGCTGTTCTCTGTAGTGCCCAGCAATAGGACAAGGAGCAATGGGGATCAACTGCAGCAGAGAAGGTTCCACCTCAACATGAGAAACAACTTCCCTGTGAGGGTGGCAGAGCCTGGCACAGGCTGCCCAGAGAGGCTGTGGAGTCTCCTGCTCTGGAGACTTCCAACCCCACCTGGATCTGTGTCTGTGTGGTTTGACCCTGCTCTGGCAGGGGTGTTGGACTTGATGATCTCCAGGGGTCCCTTCCAACCCCCCCATTCTGTGATTCTATGAAACCAGAGACCAACTCCTCTGCCTGCCTTTCAAAAGATTCCCAAGATCTGGGGCTGCTTCGGGGCAAAGCCTTGGCTGTGAAAATCAAAATCTTAGCTACAGGTTTTGTTTTCAAGTGCTCTCTGTGTTATTCCTCCAAAGTTTTTCTTCCCAGTGTCTTCTACCCCACCTTCACTCCCAGATCTCCTTCTGCCACCTCCTGCCTCTAGTCCAGTGCGCAGGAATCTCAAGTAGACCCTGCTCTGGTCTCATGGCTTTAGAAAAAGGAGGTTTTCAGGGATCTTACAAACACACCGAGTATCCAGCACTTCCAGAAGCAGCAGCTTTTCACCCAAAGCTCCCCACTCACCATCGTAGTCAGAAGAGGCCAGGCAGAGTCCCCAGAAGGTGCAGCACAGCACCAGCCCCCACGCCCACCCTCCGCGGCCGAGGGGCTCCATCCTGGGCAGGCTGCTCTGCTCAGAGCTGGTGGGAAAGGCAGGACCAGGGACCCTGCTGACGCATTTCCTTCTGCTGCTCCTTAACTCAGGAAGCACCAGGCTTATCCCATGAGGGGTGAGGTGGGTGGGGGGCTGTCACGACACACACGGGGGCTCCAGTGTCGGGTGCAGGACTGGGAGGGGCATGTGTGTCCTGAGCCACGGTCTGTTGAGGCTGTACTGTGTCATCAGTTACATGAGGGCTCCAGTGACTCATTTGGGCCTCTTTCCTGCTCCAGAATATTCCTGGAAATAACAACTGTGGTCATGTTTGATGCAGTTTGAATTTTGGTTTGGAGCGTAAACTGAACTTCTGACCCCCTGTGTCAGGCATCCTCCCACCCAAGAGAGACCAGAGTGCTTCTCTGCGTGAGATTTGAGGTCTTTCCTCACGCCCTGATTGAAAAGGCTTTTCTGGTAGTGCAAACTGGGAGGATTTCACCCCCTCACAGAAATATTAATGAAGTGCAGGAGAGCTGCAGATCTGGACAAACCTCCCCGGGGATCACACGGGGCTTTTGCAGCCTCGCTTTGTGACAGTTACAGGTTTTTAGCTGCTGCCTTGCAGCCCTCAGCTCAGGCCTGACCTTTCAGAGTTCTGTTTATTTCTGCTCCCCCTCCCTGGCTAAACAGGGGCCAGAACTCCTGCACCTTCCTTCTCGGTGTCCCTGCAGAGGTTCCCCGAAGCCCGGCGGGTCAGAGCCGTTAGCACTGGGAGCAGTGGCAGGGCAGGGACACGCAGCTGATAAGCTCTTGGTCCCGGCTTGCGGGGACAGCAGCCTGCCGCTGATAACCCCCCCGCCCGGGCCAGCAGGAAAGGGGCCTGCCAAGGGGGCTCGGGAAGTCCCTGCCCGGGGGTAGATAACGGTGGGTTTCGGTCCCTCTTGCCCCAGCAGAGGTGGTGTGTTTTTCCAGCGATGTGCAGGCTCCACACAGGAACCCCCCGAGGGCTGAGGGCTCTGCTGTGAGCTCAGAGCAGTGGCTGCTGCTGCCACACTCCTGCTGCTGGCTGGAGACACAACTCCCGTGGGACCCAGCCTGGGACAGGCTGCCCAGAGAGCCCCTGGAGTCTCCTCTGGAATCTCTCAAGATATCAAACCCCCCGGGGGATGTGACCCTGCTGGAGCAGAGGGGGTTGGATGACATGATCTCCAGAGGACTCTTCCAGCCAGGGTGGGGGTCTGTGGTAACACTGCAAGAGGGCCTGGCAGATGTTATGTGAACCCTTAGGATCCTTTGGTCCTCTGTCCCCCCTTCTCTAACTCCTCGAGTGTAAATCTCTTGGGAAAGTCCCAGGTCCTCTCCCCTCAGCTGTGTAAGAGCCCCAGCATCACCACGGCCCTGTGGTCAGCAAGAGACCAGGCCAGTGGGGCAGGAGGCCACAGCTCCAGAGGCTGCTGCTCTTCAGGCTTCTGCTCTCCTGCTGGCTCTGCGAGGTGTGAGGACAGAAGCTGGACTCGGGGCAGTAGGAACTGTGAATTTGGTTTGGCAACCTGAGGAGCAGTTAATTTCTTTCTCCTCGGCTTATGAATGGCCTCTTCTGTGAAGGCTGCAAATCTGAGCCTGGCTGCTGTTTGATGAGATTTTTCTATTCCAAGGAGAAAATGATCCTATTTCCTTTGCTTTCACCATATTCCCACATCCCTGTGCCGAGCGTGTCGAGAGGTGGAGTTCCTCTGGCAGGCACAGGGAAGATGCAATGGTAGATGTTTTGCTTTTGTGATTCTCTCAGGATTTATGAACCATTACAAGATGACTCATGTGGCCACATATTTTCCATGCCTCAGCCAGGATCCTTTCCATGCTCTGTATGCAAAAAAACAGCCATAATCAGGTTCAGATAGTGTGCAAATCACAAGCCTGCTTCCCATGGCCAGGTCTCTGGAGTGGAGCAGAGAGAGGTTACTCTTTGCTGCAGCCTTCATTTCTCAGATGCTGTGTGATCTTTAGTGACTGCTTTAGATGCAGAACAGCTTGCTTGAAAATTCTAGTGCCAGAGGTTTGTCATGGCTTGTTAACATCTCTTTAAGTCGTGTGATCCCTGCCCTGTGGGGTAACAATTTGGTTTTTCAAGTATTTCATTGTGCAATGGATCATCTCCTGGGAGAAGGAGCTTTTCTCTTCCAGGGCTCTGAACCCAAACGATGTAATATTGGAAAACAGGCTGGGGACTGAAAAGCTGCAGAGGGAGGCTGCAAACACCACCTGGCCTGCCCCGGACATCTTTAAGGCTCAGAAGAGCAAACTCTGGTGGGTAACTAATGGGCCTTGCTCTTCCTGCTCTTTTCCAGCAGCTCCAGAGAGCTCTTCAGCTGCAGGCCAGCAGGTGTGAAGACCAGAATGTTAGTGCAGCTAGTGCCTGGCCAGGCTGAGCTCGCTGGCATCTGCAGCTGACCATGGAGGTGGCAGCTCTGCTGTAGCACCAGCAGCAAGAAGCATCTCCAGCAGTGGCAGCACAGCCTCACATTTTCCATGTGCTGGCCCTGCCCTTCCCAGCCTCAGGGTCTACAAACATCTGAGCCTTCTCAGAACCACAGGATGTGGAAAACCTCCACTAACTATTGAGACAGAAACGAGGGTCATTTGAATGAGGACCCCCACCCCAGATTTGCCTGTGCAGGCTCTGGTAGGTACAGGAGGTATGTACTTAGCACCTTGGGCACCCTTTGCCATCAGCCCAGCTCCCTCTCATCTGCTCAGGTCTGTTGCCATCTCCCTGGGACTATCCACAGCTCCAGGGAATCTCCTGGCCTCTCCTCCTCTGCTTGTTCCTCAGTTCTCCTGTTCCACTGGGTTCCCACCCAACCTTTTCCCTTGGTTATGCCACACCCTTTGTGCCCACACCCTCCCCACGCCTTGGAAGCCTTTTGCTGCTGTGATTCCTCTGGGAAGACAGGTTTTTATCAGAACTCCTGCTTGCTGCAGCTTTCACTTCAGAGTGCAGAAGTGCCCATGAACCCATTTTAGTGTCACTGCAACTCCCCAGGTATTCTGAAATAGCTTCTTTGGGTCCTTTCTCAGCCAGATGGGGTTGGGGCTCCCTTGCCTGGCCCAGACATCATCCTTCTCCAGCACTGGCTCTCAGATGATTCTTCTTGGATTAATCTTTTAGGACAGGTATGGTTTAGAAATTCTAGGCTTTAATTTAGTCTTTGATGAGCAGAATGTAGAGTGTACCTCAAGTTTCATTATTAACTAATTGCTTAGTTCTAAGCAGAGGCTAAAGCATGAAAAACACCCCTGGTGTCCACACTTGACTTTCTGGCTGCTCAGGTTCCCAGCTCCAACTTTCTCTGTGCAGAAACACATCAAAAACAAACCCCTGAAACATTACATACCAAATTCAGCCACGCCCTTTAGCAATTCTTAATTTATTTTAGAAAGACCATTTATTTTTTCTCCCATTCTGAAAACCTGAAAGATCTTTTTAAGCTGCCTCTGTCCTTGCCAAAACTGATCTGCTCGTGGAGACCTCCGGGTGATGTCAGGCCAGGCTGTGCTCCCCTGGAGTGCAGGGAATGTCCTCTCTTAGACATCCAAGACTTGTGTGCAGGGGGCTGTGTCCTCCAAGATGCCACTACCATGGTTTAAATCAAATTATTCCATGCTATTTTATGCATCAGAGGGCTGTTATTAGAACAAGAGTCTGTTTCCCCAGAACGCAGAGCTGCCTTTTTGTTATGGCAACGAAGTGTTGAGAATGATGTAAAGGGAACTCCTCTCGGATCTGGGTCACATCACTGCAGCTTGGTCTGCAGAATCCACACCTTCAGCTGTGCAGAGCTCCCAGGGAGCAGAGTTACACGAGTTATTACCCAGGAATCTGGGGAGGTTGAGGGAACGGCGGGTGGAGGGTTCTTTTCATGGTTGCAGTTGTATGATTTTAACCTGTAGCAGATGTGCTTTGAGATTTCAGAACTGGGATGGGTTTCTCTCCTTGATTTTCAGTTGTATTTAGTGTGTGAGCACTTGGGGGCCAGGCCTGGACCTCTCCTGGCAAAAGGTGCTGCTAGAAAGGAACCAATCTCCAGAAGCTGACCCTGGGCTGGTGCTCCACCTGGCCTGTCCCCAGAGAGCCTGTGCCAGCCCCTGGCCTCCCCTGCTCCAGGCCAGCCTGGGAGAGGCCCAGGCAGCTCACACCTAAGGCTGGAGCCACAGACCCCCCCGGGGACTCCTCCTGTCCCCTCTGTGCAGCCAGCCTGCTCGCTTATGTGCGCTCACTGCGCGCTGACTGCTCAGCAGCAGGGGGTTCAGGATTTGCTGCCTGGTCCCTAGGAAGGGAATGGGCACACCCCTCACTCACAGCCCCCCCTCTTGCATCTCCTGAATGGAAAGTTCACCCAAGTTTTCAATTTTTTCTGCCATTTAAAACTCGACTTCTGGCGGAGGAAAGCTGGAAAAATTCAGTTAAAATAAATTTCAAACAGTGAGAGCAGCAGACTTTTTAAATCAATATTTTATTTTACTTGAATGTGCAAATAAATATAAAAAAAAACCTACATTCAAAGAGCTGGCAAAGCAATTACAAGCCCAAAAGCAAAGATCCTTCAAAAATAAAAGATTATGGAAGAACAAACTCTCGACTCGAGGTCGTGCTCCAACCCTCAGACGTGGGCAAGCCCCTCTCCAACCCTCCCGCCTGCTGCTTCACATCCTTTGCTACCATTGGTTTTGAGACCACAGCACTGTCAAGGGTAAAAAGTCTTCACCTCTTCAGATTTATAAATTAAGGTTTACAAAACGAGGATGCTTAAAAACAGAAGTACACTTCAAAGCAGGAGGCGAAGAGGCCGCTGCGCTGCCCTCCCGCCCCTCGCAACACTTGGAACCAAACGCGTTTGAAGCCACAAGTTGCAACCTATTTTCTAGTAAACATCTGTTCTGTATCATAAAACCATAAAATTTGGCACAGTTGTCATCTCCACTGGAAGACAGCAGAGAGGTGACCAGGACTGAGGTGGATTTTGTTGAGCTGTCTGGAAGCCAAAGGGGGGACGCTGCGCTTTGCACGGGGCTTGTCCACCCAGCTCCTCCCCCCAGCCCTCAGGGCTTCCTCATCAGCGTCTTTGAATCACCTACTGCAACGAGAGCAGGGGAAGAACCTTCATGGCATTGCAGGAATCAAAAGCAAGAGACTCAGACAAGAACATGAGCTCTTGATGAAAAGTCCTCTGCTAGCAGTGGTTGTGCAAGTGGCCACGAATGCCAGAGACTGGCCACCCTCCTTCCCTCCTGCAGATTATTTTGCAAAGAAGACAAAGAGTCAGGACAGTTTTCTATTAAACATACCCCAAAGGCCAATTTTTTTTTTTTTTACTGTCAAGTGAGACAATTGCAAAACCAAATGTTGTACAGTGGAAATAACCCAGGACAAATCCTACAGGCTGCTACTTAGGTCTGGCAGAAATTATAACCTAAAGACCAAAGCCACGAAAAATATTGGGGTGAGAGGGTTATTCCCCCAAAAGCCAGGAAAAAGCAGAAGCAGAGCTGAGAGGAGGCTGGACCTGCCTCCAGACGTTATGTTTGTGATACACTCCACAGACACTGTGTTTGCCTTTGGCCCCCTGAAACCACGAGCAAAGTCACAGGGGGGGTCACAGGAGCAAACAGAGCTGAATTTTCTTGTTTTCCAAGAGCTGAAGGGGACAAGTGAGTAGAGTTCTGCACGGCGTGGGGAGGGCTGTCAGTGTCGCTGCAAAAAGGCTTAGACTGAAGTGCAGCTGGCTCAGCCTGCAGTGCTCGTGGCTGGATGAACGCTGCCCGTTACCGATGCCATGTGTCACTGTCACTGCACACAGGCTCTGTGCTGAGCCAGCAGGAAGGGGCAGGCTCCGGCGCCGAGCTCAGTGCAGCGCAGCCTCGGCGCTGCAACAGCTCCATCTACTGCTGGCCCTTCAGCGGCACAGCCCAGCACAGCCTCGGCGCCCGGGCATGCACAACAACGGCGAAGCGCCTGAAGAGTCTCCAATCGACATGCAAAATTAAAAAGAATAAAAGAAAATAAAACCAGGCCAGACCTCGCAGCGGATACTCCTCTCCAAGCACGGGCTCCAGGCAGCTCCAGCTCTGGGAAGGCAGAGTCAGTCTGCAGCAGGTCACCCAGCGATGAGGGCGGCTCCGGGGCACACCTGCAGGGGGTGGCCAACGGCATGGAAATTGCTCTCTTGTCTGGAGAGCTGCTCTCTGCTGCTCTCTTGTCTGGAGAGCTTCTTCCCTTAGTTCATGCTCCGTAATACTTAGTCAAGGAGTGAGAGTCAGAGTGCTTAGGAAACCGTTTGGTTTTGGCACCTCCCTCCCCAGAGCACCAGTAACAAGCACTGTTCCTCAGCAGACACGTGGGTAAGGAAGCAGCCCAGCAGGGCTAACAACCTGTGCCAGGTGCTCTCAGCCCCGCTGGCACTTGGAGGTTATGCTGAAGAGTTCTGCAGGCTCCAAGTCGGCGTAAGTTCAGGAAGATGGGGACCATTAAACCCTTCAAAGTGGAAGCAGCTGCCAGCATCTGCTCAAACACCAGCCCGGCTCCATCTCTCCAACAAAGCCTCTGGTGGTAGTTCACTCAGAGCCTGAGCCCTCAGGCTCCAGTCCTGGCTGGTCATCAGCGGCCTAAAGCTCAGAAACTGCTCAGAAGTGTGGCTGTGTCAAAAGCACTCTTCCCATAAAGCTTCTAAACGCCTCTGTGTGAGGGCTGGAGGATTACACTGCAAGGAGACAGGTCTATGCCATATGGAAAATACATCATAATCCAAAGTTAAATGCTGCTTGGATAAATATCATTAATACATACATTGCATTCCCACCACTATTCTCAGAGTAAATGTGTTTCACCAGCAACGCTCCTCGTCTTGGTCCCAGGAACAAGTCTCTGCTCAGGGTGAAGCTGGACGGCGACTGTACTGGACCCTGTATCTGTTCACTGGGACCCCGTGGACGTTCACTGTCTCACACGTTGTCTTGCAGGGCACCATCTCCTCATCCTCATCTCCCATTAGCCAGTCTTGAACGACATCAACAGCCTCCATGGACACGTTCTCTTCTAGCCACCTGTTGTGCCACTCTTCAAATTGCTGGTGGTGCTTTAGCAGCACCATTGGCTGTACCTGAAAATAAAGATCGGTAAAGGACAGTTAAGATCACCAAGGGGTTTCTGGGGGAGAAGCCAACAACCTCATCCCTTTGTGCATCTGAAACGTGCACCCTTGACATCACCACGACAACAGCAGAACAGGAACCCACAGAGATCTCCCCTTTCTTAGTATTTGCCACTCCCCCTTAAAACTCCCATGGTAAAGGCTGCTAAACTAGAGTAGTAACTTCTGGGTGCAGTTTGCAGGAATTCAGCCTGCAAACCTCTTACAGACAAGACCTCTCATCTGTCTTTAGGCTCACACCCTCCACCTCTGCCACTGGCCGCGCTGCGACGGGAGAGGCACCTGCTTGGCTCTGCACAGAGCTCCCCGCCGGTACATGTAATCCTCCGAGTTCATGATGAACATCATCTTGTGGGTGTTCAGCTTGAACCTGCAGTCCATGTTGCAGGCACTTTCCACCCCGATCAGCCTCTTCCAGGAGCTCTTCACCTCGCTGCGCAGAGCCCTCACCTGCTTACACTGCCACTTGCGGAACTTCTTCAGGTTTCTAGAACAAAGGATGGATTATGGAGCACGTGGCACGTGTGGTGAAGAGAGCAGGGCTGACAGCACCAAATGGGGATCTCCATTTCCAGTTCACAGTGTCACAGTATGTTAGGGACTGGAAGGGACATCAAAAGACCAACTGGTGCAACCCCCCCTGAGCAGCACTGCCTAGAGCAGGTTGCACAGGGATTCATCCAGTCTCCAGAGGAGACTCCACAACCTCCCTGGGCAGCCTGGTTTTCAGACTTTCTCCAAGATCTGACTCTGACAAACATTTAGTGAAACAAACAAATTAGAACCCTGACAAATTCCTCCCTGACAGGACAGCCCCACTCCTTTCCAACACAGTTTCACAACCAAAGCTCAATGCAGTGGTGATTTTTCCTTCAGCATTTCCAGGCAGTGCACTGGGCCACAGGAGGCCCCTGGAGCTCAGGAACAAGTGCACTTCCCTAGAGGTGCTTGTGTGGCATGTCACCTAAAATCACTGCCACGTGTGCTGAGCAGCAGCAGGATGTGACTCAGCAGAGGGAGTGCTCACCTTTGCAGGAAGACTGGTTTCAGTAAGAAGCCATCGTTCTGGTTGTTGGGAGCCCCTTCCACCCCAACATACTGCTCCATGTAGTTAGCGAGGTGCTACACGAGAGAAACACACGTCAGGTGAGGTTTCTTTCTTACCAAGACAAACATTAGTGCAAAGAACTGGTTTATTTCCAAGCAGCTTTTTATGAAGCTGACTTAGGTTGAAACTCTTTCACTAATAAGCCCATTCTGTCAATGATCACAGCCCCACACCTTCCCAGCTCCTAGGTAAACTTCTCCTGGCAAAGTCTCACAGTTTGGAACAAGAAAGCAGGAGAGCATCCTTAAACATCTGCTTTGTCCAAGGTACAGCAGACTCCATGGTTGCTGTGGTATTACCTGCACCTCCACAGGATCTTCTGTCTGGGTTTCTTCTGTATCCAGAAGCTCAATGGTCATGATCACCTGACCTTTCCGCTGAAGAAACATGACCTGTAATAAGTTAGAGCACAAGACATTGGCCATGTGGGCTCACAATAAAATACTGTCTATTCAAAGTCATCTGGACAACAAACGAGCCAGGAGAGGAGTGACCAGCAGGGCTTCTCAGAGCCCTGATGCCACTGAGCCATCTCTGCTCTGGTCCCTTCTCTCATGTGGCTCTCACCCAGGTCCAACGCCATGGTCACTGGCTGGAGCTCCCTGGCATCCAGCCCCTACCTTGAAGCAGTTCTCATCTGCCATGCAGCGCTCAGCCTTCCACTGGTAGCTGGTCTCCTTGGCCGCCCGCACACACCTGGAGGACAGGTTGCCTCCTGCAGCCCCTCGCTTCCTCTCGTTCAGGTAGAGCTCAACCACCTTCAGGCAGATGTCATCGCTCACGAGGTGGTGAAGCTTCCGTTAAAGAAGGGAACTCAGTCAGCAAGAGTTAACTCCAGTGCCTTATGAAAGGAGCATAAAACTCAGCCCAGCACCACCCCTCAGAGGAAGCAGCAAAGCTGTAACTGCAGATCTCACACCTTTCACTCTTCACTGCTTTGCAGCAAAGGGACCAGAGAAGAGTGAGGGCTGATGGGCTTTAATTGTAATTTGATTTTTTTTTTGGCCTTAGATGTGTTTTGGGAATGGCAAATTTTGAAAAGACTGGAGCATGAAAGATGTTGGAATAGACCAGGAAGAGTAAATCCCCTAAGGTGGTCCCTGTGCTGAAGCTGAACTCTCTCACTGAACTTCCTTAGATTGTTTCTCCTGCAAATGTAAGTCTTCTGTGAAACTGCTTTACATTTAGGGAGCCCTTGCACTCCAGGGTCCTGTGAGAGTCTGGTACATCTCTAGAAGGGAGGGGGTGCCCCCCCCCCACACCACAGCCATCAGGGCAGTTACCTGGCGGACAATGTTCTGCACCAGCTTGTCCATGGTGAAGCCGATGTAGGCGTGGATGGTGAACATCTCCCTCAGCGTGTCCTCGTACTGCGTCGGGTCGATGTTCCCGTCCAGCAGGCTCCTCACCATGTCCAGGAATGCAGGGTAGTACTCCTCCAGCTCCACCTCACCTAGGCAGGGACACGTGTAAGAAGCAGAGTGGAGAGACAGGGGGGACAGCAGTGCTGTTTCAGCCAGGTCTCTGCAAGGAGAGCTGGCAGCTGGCACAGCTTTATCTCAGGCACTTCCCTGACTGCCCTGAGCAGGGAACTGCTGCACTGTGGAGCCAGTTCTAGTTTACATCAAAGTAACAGATTAATACCATGAGATGCCTGAGAACATTTGACAACAGTGGGCTTGCTTGAGGTCTCTGCCCTTACATGAGGGCACTTAAGGAGATAAATTACTAACTAGCTCTCCTGTTAAATTAGCTGCAGCCCCAAATCACACATCGGGGAGCTCTGCACCTCTGCTCCTCCCAGACTCACCCACTGGTCTCAGACACCTGTGGTCAAGCAGACTGTACATATCTGAGCAGGTATCTGTGTATACAGCCAGCACCCAGAGCATGAGGAGGGGACTATGTCCTGGCGTATTCTTACTTGGTTGCTTCAGCCTCAGTTCCATGGCTGGATCGTTGGTTTTTTCTTTTCTTCCCTCACAAAGGAGCTTCTCTCTCTCCTTCTCAGTCCGATATTCTAGAAGCTGCTTCTGAGCCTGGCGATAAATCTTCAGGAGCCTGGAGCACAGAGTCTGGTGCAGGCGAAGGAAGAAATACCAGTTGTTATTGACAAAGAACAGGCTGTAAACATCGTCCAGAGTGTTGTGGGGCTCAGCAGCTGTAACATCACAGAAGGTTGCTTTTGCCTCCAAAGGGCTGCTTGGAGGCCCAGGCACATGTTTTTTCCGTAGCTCAGGAGTATCCAGGTTCTGCCCCTGATGGTTTTCTCTGTCCTCATCTGTTGATTCTTCAGAAATGTTGTGCTCAGGAGGCTGAGAGAAAAACAGCTCAGGGATGAAGTGATGCACTATCTGCCGGATGGTTGCTTGATCCTCCTTTTGGATAGTGGGCTGCCTTTTTACGTAGTAGCTGATAAGGGACGCTGCATCTTCCAGAATCTGCTTATCTTCATAGATGAAGATGAGATGAGGCTCATTTGTGGATGAACTTCTCCCCTCTGAATGCTGCTCCTGATGCTGTAATCAAGAGACAAACAGATAAAGATGCTTTCAATCCATGCTCAAGAGCCATTCCCGCCAGGAGTAATAAGCCAGTATTAACACTATGTCTGGGACAGTCCTTTTTGACTGAGAACCCTCCAGAGGAGCACTACCACTTCAGTAAGGTGACATCTTGGTGCCACGACAGAGGGAGGACTGGGGGCTGGGTTCACTCCTGCACACACCTCATCGTAGACGCTCTCGATTTCGTTCAGCAGGCTCTTGGAGCGCAAAGCTTTGGTGTCGTTCTGCTTGAAGTTGACAGCTTGGTGGTCGAGGGACTTCAGGTAGGCCTTCTCATACTGCTCCCTCCAAATTTTGTTGAAGCCCTGCTGGGCCTCCCTCCACTCCTCCTCTTTTGCTTTCAATCTGTGTAAACGGATCATCTACTTCAGCTCAAAAGGACAAGCACAGAAATACACACAAAGCATTTTTAACGTAGGCAACTGTGAGGCACCAAAACCTTTTTGGTGTTCCCAGAAAAAAAGCATCACTGAAGGTGAATTATCCTTTGAGACGACAGTTGCAGAAACCAGCGGTTTAAAAATGCTTTAAAAAATCCATATCCATTTCTTAAAGAAGCCAGGTGAACACGGGAGAAAGGAAATTACCTCTTGAGGACAACAGGAACTGCAGTAACTGGGTTTTTCTTCAGACTCTCAATGATCTCTGGAGCTTTATCTCCGTAGATGCGGTAGATGGCTCGGCGCTGGATCACCTCTGATGTTCCTCCCAAGCAGTCATCCAGTCGAAACTTCTCCTGATCCTCTTGGGTCAGTCGTGACAGCTTTTTCTGCACACTCTCCAGCACACGGATCGTGGCTAAATTGGTCTCCAAGACAACATCCAACTGTGAAGAGTTCAACAAAAGACACAGTGTGAGAATGGGCAGAGCGGGAAAATGGAGACCAGCAGTGCCAGGTTTGTGGCATCCCAGCCCCACTGGGTGGAGCTGAGCAACACCAGCACAGTTTCTTACTGGAAAAGAAACCTCTGCCAGTTCTCCCAAAGGCAATGTGCTTTTTAGAACTGGACTCATGCCCTGAAAGAACTCTTAAGACTCCAAGCAAGGGGAAAACACCAAACCTTAGCTCAAACCAACTAACATTAATAGAACTTTCAGTTCAGTCAAAACCCCCAAAGTGAGAAGTCTGGCTGCTGGGGAGGCAGGGGGGCAGAAGGAAGCTCAGAGGTACCTCAAAGCGTTCATCTTCACAGCGGTGCAGCTGCTCCTCATACGGAGTCTTCTTGGAGCTGACAAAAGTGGAGTCTTCAGACCAGGATGGAAATGAAACCCAGGTATCGTTTAACACCTGCAAACAGCACAAAGATGTGACATTGAACTGAGCTGTACGAGCCCAGAGCTGTTCTTATGGGGGCTGACACTTGTCTGGTTTATTTTTTCCACAGCTCTGCCCCGAGTTTCTATTGGGAAATCACAAGTCAGTGTCACGACCACCCCTCGGAAGATTAGAGGTCTGTGTGGGATTGTGCCAGGGCCCTGCTTGGAGAGCTGGAAATTACCTTCCCTGTCACCTCCTAAACCAGAGAGATCCCTCTGCAGAGATCAGCAACTGTAAGTAAAGGAGATGGAGCTGCCAAGAGCAGTGAGAGGTGGGAACTCCTACACTGCAGATGGCTGTTCTCAGGGAAAGCAGTGCCCGAGACACTGGTTCATGGTGCTTTGTCAGGACAAAAACTGTTCTAAAGGCCCAAAAGGTCCCCTGCTAGAAATTAACTTCAGGCTGTTTCATGTTCTTTTGTCTCTAGGAATAAATCTGTGTATGCAGCCAGACCCGGGGGACAGTGAAGCGAAAGACGCGATTTGAGACGAGGTCAGGTAATACTGGTAAAACGCACGTGGAGATTCTCATCTCAACCAACTGGATGGAGAACTGCTGGGAGATAAAGCTCAGGGATTGACAAGGTGGAGCCCACAGTACCTCCTTGCAGATGGCTGTTCTCCCACTGCACTTTGGCTGCTGGTAGGTTTTGGGCAGCGCTCGGTAGCTGGAGCCGATGCGTTTGCAGGAGGCGTAATCGATTTCCCGGCTCATCCCGTCCCCGGAGCGCTCGCTCAGGGGAGAGGCAAACGAGAGCTCCTTCACGCCGAGGAAGGACTTGAACTGTGCAAACAGCTCTGGGAATTTCCTTCAAAAACAAGAGTCGGTCGGTGTATTTTGTTATTTCACTCTGACAGTTTTAGGGGGGTTTTACGCGTCTTGTGAAAGTGAGGGGGGGAATCTAAACAAGCTGAGCATTGCAGTTAGAAACTGTCACCAGTGGTTTCCCTCTGTTTTCATTCTCTCTGAATTACTTCATGTTGTTTTGGGGTTTTTTTTAACTTAAGTCAGGAAAAGAATTTCCTCATAATTTCAGGAATACTCCCCTTAACTGAAGAGTCACTGAACCTTCCCATGTGACTCTCCTGTTTCCATTGGAAGCCAAACAGCACAAGAAGCTCAAATCAGAGCTTCAACTATTTTATCCTTTTCACAGCTCTGAGTTCACATTTATGCTTGTATTATACTTTGAGAGATTAGAACAGGGAGTGTGAACAGAGACCATGCTCCAGAACTCATGCAATCCCCTGCCCCAATGATCTAGAAGAACATCAACCAGTCTGCTGCTTGTGAGGCTTTCAAACGGATTCACAGAGAGGGGAAAGTACCCTCCCCAAAATGCTCTTTAAGAGCTGTGCTGCTCTGTTAAAAGGTTCAGATCTTATTACTCCTCTTTTTGGATTAGCTTTCAATTTCTTGCACGCTAGGCACTATTTCCCAAGTTAAATCCAAAACTTCAGTAACAAAGTTCACAACATCGACCAGAAACTATCAGAGTAACACCTAAAAAGCACTACACAGCAGGAGAAAATCCTCAGGAACTTACCCTAAAAATGGTGTCACAAGCTGGAGCAACTCAGAGCCAGAGACCAGCTCCTGGTTGAAGAGGGCAATGCAACGGAGAAAGTTCTCATAGACCTCCTGACTCTTCAGCACCCGCCTCACCTGGGGGTGGGACAGAAATGCTCAGGTCATCCAGGTGCCACCTGTTTTTCCATGTTCTAAACAGCCTGAACCACAACAGTAACCAGGCTCTGTCTGCACTGCAGCATAAAGAGAACATGCACAGCAATGTTCAGTTTCAAACAATGATTCAGTAACCAGATGGTACCAAGAGGAAACATCTCTGAGAGAGAGAGAACATCACCCGTGAAAGGCAAACCTCAGAGAAGGTTAATGATCAGGTTCTATTCACTTCCAATGGCCTTTCTCTACCACTTGAAAAGTAAGTACTGACACCAATTGCACAGGCATCCAATTAGTACCCATCTAAATGGTGGGAGGCAAGGCCACAGAAGGTGAGAAGGGGGCAGACTGACCTTGTCAAAGAAGGAGAACTCTTGCAGTGTCCCGTATTTTCCCACTGTGGCTACTGACAGATCTTTGGTACCTCTCAGTTTCATTTTCTTCTGTTAAAAGAACAGTGGTTACACTCACAACGTTACTACTCCAACGTGATCAAATTCCCCTTTGCTGACACAGCAGCTCTCTGCAAAGGCTGCATTCCACAATCCCACAGTGAGTCCTCCACAGCAGCCCCTACCAAATCACTCCCAGCTAAGAATCAGAATCATCTGGGTTGGAAAAGACCTTTCAGCTCATGGAGTCCAACCACCCCCAGCACTGCCAGGGCACCACTGACCCCTGTCCCTCAGCACCACAGCTCCACGGGGGGCTTGGAAACCCCTGCAGGGGTCACAGGGACTCCACCCCCGCCCTGGGCAGCCTGGGACAGCCCTGGAGGGGAAGAAATTGTTCCTCAGCTCCAACCTGAACCTCCTCCTCCAATTCCCCTTTTCTACAGTTATTATTTTAAAAATAACTTTGAACTTCTGTTTCTCACACCAAACATCTACACAGCTCAGACACTACTCATTGCAACCTTCTCTGAGCAATTATCTCAGCACAGTGAGTAGTATCAGGCTTTTCCTTGCTCAGTTACCTTTGCTGGGCCAGACACTGGCCTCAGCAGCAGGGGTCTGGAGCGCTTTTTGCCGTGCTCCAGGTTCTTCTCATGCTCAGTTTTCTGGACACTGTTCACTTCACACGGGCCATTTCCTGTGAACTGAAGTAAATAAATCACAATCTCAGTGTTCTCAACTGGCACAAAGAAAGAATCCTATAGATCAGAACAGGCCACAGAGCACGGAGTTAAGTCTCCTGTGAGATTCTGAACAAAGCAGAGGAGCAAAGTTCACCTGCTGTGTGTGCTTTTCCATTTTGTATTCTTAAAACTCCATACAAACAGAGTATTCAATCATCTGCCCTGTTCTCACCATACACATACCAGGGACCTTTTAGCCTCCGGGAGGAACTGTCCAAACTCAGAGAGCAGATCCTCCTGTCCCCTGAACAGATTGGCTACTTCAGTGAACACTTCTTCCTCTGACATGCCTCGGAAGGGTCGCCCTTTAGTGTTCAGCTGCTCTTTCTGAAAACACACACAGGGGTTACAGAGTCAAAGCCATCCTCCCTGGCAAGGAAACTCATCACCTCACCCAAACTCCCACCACACAATCCGAAAGAACCATCAGATAGACCGAGGTTCTTTCAGGGCATTTCACACTGAACACGGATAAATCAACCAATGGTTAGTGCAGACAAATCCAAACATGACCCCTTTACACCCCAATCCCTGTGAAGTTCTACAGATCTCACACTTTTGCCATTTCATGTGAATATCTGTGAGGCAATTGTTGGACAAAGGCTCATGCTGGTTCTTGGACAACCACTCTTCAAACAGCCACAGCACAAACCCACCATCCCATCTTCAGAAGACTTCTCACCTGGTAGGTATGAAGAATTTCTAAAAAGGATCTGTAAATTTCCGGGTGGTCCAGGAACCTTGTTTTGATCTTATTGACATAACTGATGGCATTATTGAACTCTACAGAATCAGACTCCAGAGGAATTTGGGATTTATCTTCTTTATAGGGAAGCTGCTGCCTGAACTCCTCGGAGCAGTCACTGTGGTTGTGGGAGTTCTCCTGGGAGTAGTGCAGGAGGAGCCCACTGCCAGGGAGAGCGCCGGGCCCCGGCTCCGAGGGCACCTAGAGACACAGACAGTGACCAGACCAGGGTTGTGAGCTGAACAACCTAACGCTGGGGTCTGCAGGCTGCCTAGCCACCAAAAAATTAGATTACTGGGTGAAGAAGAAATGGAAAACAATATTTAATTAGCCAATCAATTTCCCTACCTACTTTATTAACGTTACCGGGTTACAAAGTCCCGTAGGTTGCACCTGCCCCGGGAACCATCTGACTCACAACTGCCTCTGAGTGTCCCTGTGTCACACTGAGCACAACTCCACGGGCTGCAGTTCAGAGAACTGTCAGTTTTAAGAGACAAATGAAAACGTAAGGCTCTTAAAGATGCTCCATTTCTCAGCAACAGAGAGATCTAAAGGAGCTGAGATCTGAAGGATATTTGCTCATTAATCACGAGTTCAGCAGGATTCAGGTCACAACTCCACTGCAGCCTCCACAACCCCACAACAACAAAAGGGAAGCAGAGACCAGTATAAAATGCCAGGAAACCTTTGTCACAGGCTTTGCAAATGGTGTGAAAACCCCAGCAGCACACGAGGCAGGGGACTGCACGGACGGACATGTAGTGGGGCTTGGCAGAGCCACAAGCTCTGTAACCCACCTGGCTGTTCAGAGGTGACTGGATGCTCAATTTCCCATTCTTTGGAATCTCTATCCTGTAGCCCAGGGGGAGGAAGGCGTTGAACCCCACGATGAGGTCGGGGTGCTCGTGGAAAAGCTGGGAAACACGTCGGATCACCCCGGGAGTGTCGATGCTGAAACGAGAAGAGTTTGTTACTGGTGCCCAAATGAGGAATGCAAGTGGAGGTCAGAAATGGCCAGAGCTGCATCTGGCTGCAACATCTGGCTTCTCAGAGATGGAATCTGCTAAATGAGTGAGTCTGGGAAACCTCAGACCTAGGAACCGTCCCAAGAGAAGGAGCACTACAGGCTCATCCCAGGAGTGCTGCCCACAGGAGAGGAGACAGGTTGGGCAGTCTCCTGCTCTGGAGACTTCCCAGCCCTGCCTGGGTGTATTTCTGAGTGACCTGCTCCAGTTCTGTCCTGCTCTGGCAGGGGCTTGGACTCGGTGATCTCCAGAGCTCCCTTCCAACCCCTGACACTGTGATTAGGAGTGTGCATCCTGCCCCACACGGGCTGACGGCTCCCAGGCAGGCTCTGCCCTCAAGCTGCTTCACTTTAATTTTCCAGATTTGCATTTTAAAATGAGAAGTAAAAATAGATTCATCTTTTCTTGTAGATTTTGTCTCTGGGAAGTGATGGGATGGAGAGAAACCCTTCACCTGCAGTGTCTAGTGACCGTGCCACCGGGAGAGAGGCCAGCCCGTGACTCTGCAGAGGCAGAAAGATGGTGTGAAGGCTGAGACCCTGCAGGGGCAGAGACCCCCGGGAGGCTGAGGAGCTCCCTGGAGCAGCCCTGGGCTTTACCTCTGGCTCTTGAACTCCTTCATGATCTCCAGGAAGCCGTTGTAGGTGGCGGGGTCGCTGCCAAAGCGAATCTTCACCTGGTCCAGGTAGGAAAGCGCATCCTCCACCTGCAGGTCCAGAACGGGGGTGAGGCCAGGAAAGGGGGGGGGAAGAGACCCTGGGACCCCCGAATGGGGACAGGGGCACCCCACGGCACGGAGGGAGGTGTCAGCAGGTCCCCGGGGGAGCCCACAGCACCGGGGGGAGTGGGAGAAGGACACACGGTACCGGAGCGGGAGGCCCGGAGGAAGGCGGGCCCCGCTGCGGGGCCTCGGGGCGCCGGAGGAGGATGGCGAGGCGCGGGGCAGGGGCACGGACCGGGAGAGGAGACCGGGTCCCGGGGGAGGCTGCCCGCGGTACCGGAGAGCAGCAGGGCCGGGGAGGGGGGGCACATTTTCCCTATATGGGAAATGGGGAACAGGCCCGGGAGGGCCTCACGGTACCGGACGAGGAGGGCGCGGGACCCACGGGACCCCCCGGTACCGGGGGAGGACGGCGGGGGTGCCTCACGGTATCGGAGGGGAAAGGCCCCAGGACACTTCACGGTACCGGCATGGGGGGCACAGGCACCGGAGGGGGGGCGGGTTCGGCGCCGCGATCGAGGCAAGGCAGGCAGAGCCGTCCCGGGGAGGGTCGAGGGCGGCGGGGAG